>JAJOZX010000103.1:1442500-1750000 GCA_023014485.1 Bathynomus jamesi
CTTTTTTATGGAACAGGTCACAAAACAGCATCAATATTCCGTTAGAACGGGACAGTTGTCCAGTGCCCTTTTTGTCCATTTGTCAGAGTTATCCCATTGTATTGATTGGAATAATGTTTCAGTTTTGTTTCACTCTAGCAACATTGTTAATAGAAATATTCTTGAGTCGGCTATAATTCAACTTACAAATAACCTTAACATGAGTAAAGGTCTGTTTCAACTTGATCCCGTTGCTCTGAATTCCTTCAGAATGGATTTAAACAAAAAGGGCAGGTTGTTAAATCTTTGGTAAAAAATTTGTTTTTGTCTGTTGTTTCCCTTACAATTTTATTTTTCAATTTTTTGCTGTATGCGTGTATGTGTATGTATGTATGTGTATGTGAGTATGTGTGTGGTCATTGCAGTTAAATGTGTTTGTATGTATATGTGTGTATATGTATGTATGTATGTGTGTATATGTATGTATGTATGTATGTATGCAGTTAAATATATATATATATATATATATATATATATATATATATATATATATAGGTATATGTGTATGTACCTTACCTTACCTTACAACCTCACAAAGGTTCTGCGGGATGATTTCTCATTTCGTGAAGGTCAAGCTTGTATATATATATATATATATATATATGTGTGTGTGTGTGTGTGTGTTTGTATATATGTGTGTATATGTATATATATATTTGGTTATGTGGGTATACATGTTTTACGTGTATTATTTGTAATTTTTTCAATTTATATTTATTTTTATTTCTTTATTCTTTTGCGACCTACCGTTTTCTCAGACAATAATTATAAAAACAAATTTGGTAATTTTTTCCCTTATGCATATATATATATATATTATATATTATTCTGTATATATTGCGTTTATATTTCGTATATATACCGTATATATGTTGTATATATATTTTATTGTTCTTTATATATCATCTAGGCATCATTTTGTTTTCCAATTTATATTTACTTGTACTTTTTTATTCGTTTGTGACTATAATATGCATATGTGGTAATTTTTTCCCTTATAAATTGGTGTGCCTCTCTTAAAATTTATCTTTCAATTTATTATTATTATTTTTTATTTTTTTAATAATTAATTTTTTTTTTTTTTTTTTTTTTTCTTTATTTTTTTGTGACATATATATCAATTTGGCAGCATCTATTAAATCGATTGTAAAACTTCCCTCTTGAGCTTGAATTGGTAGACTCCACTTACAATATTTATATTTATTTTTATTTCTTTATTCTTTTGTGACCTGTTCCATAAAAAAGCCATTTGAATTTATATTGAAGGTCGGCCAAAGTGCTAAAAGTGTCTTTATATATATATATATATATATATATATATATGTATATATATATATATATATATGTATGTATGTATATTTATGGGTTTTTTTTTATTTGCCTGTTTATTCTTTATGATTATTTAGGCTGTGACATATATATCACTAAGGCACTATTTTGTAATTAATTTTTTCTCAATTTATATTTATATTTATTTTATTTCTTTATTCTCTGTGACCATATAAATGTTGGCTCCTCCCACAATTTTTTTGCTATGCTTACTATATATATGTATATGTGTATATATATATATATATATATATATGTATATATATGTGAATATGTATGTATGTATGTTTATTTTTGTAACCTATATATTGCCTTGATCTGTCCTTTCACTCCAGTGTTCCTGAGGATGTCATTAGACGAAAGCGCTTGAGCACCCCTTTGTGTTTCTTTTTTCCTTCGTGGTTTTATTCATCATAAATACTTTTCACGTGTCACTTTCGTGAAATAATTTTTCATATATATTATATATATATATATATGCAATAAACAGAAGTAAAAATAAAAATTAAAAATTAAAGGATTAACAAAGAGGCATACAGATTTGTAAGGAAAAATATCGATTTTTAGCACAAGATCAAATGAATTATAAAAATACAAATTTATACTGGAAATCTGCCCGGGTTTTAACACTTTGCCTTTTATAGTCAAGTTTCGAAATATATAAAACTAAAATGAAGATTAAAAGTTAATAAAGATATTTTAGTACTTCCATTTTTCCCGGGCTTTTTAGGCATTGCTAATGTACTTAAACTTTTGGATATTAATGTAGTATTTTCATATAACAATATTGTGAAAAATATCATAGTAAAAAATAGCCCTACCAATAATTCAGGCATTATCTATAAAATTGGGTGTAAACAATGTGATTCCTTTTACATAGGTCAGACGGGAAAGGATTTGCACACACGTATAAAACAGCATCAATATTCCGTTAGAACAGGACAGTTGTCCAGTGCTCTTTTGTCCATTTGTCAGAGTTATCCCACTGTATTGATTGGAATAATGCTTCAGTTTTATTTCACTCTAGCAACATTGTTAATAGAAATATTCTTGAGTCTGCCATTATCCAACTTTCAAATAACTTCAACATAAGCAAAGGTCTTTTTTAACTCGATCCTGTTGTTTTGAATTCCTTCAAAACAGATTTAGATAAAAAGGGTAGGACGCTAAATCTTTGGTAAACTTGTATGCTACTTTATTAACTTTTAATCTTCATTTTATTTTTATATATATCGAAACTTGACTATAAAAGGCAAAGTGTTAAAACCCGGGCAGATTTCCAGTATAAATTTGTATTTTTATAATTCATTTGATCTTGTGCTAAAAATCGATATTTTTCCTTACAAATCTGTATGCCTCTTTGTTAATCCTTTAATTTTTAATTTTTATTTTTACTTCTCTGTTTATTGCATATATATATATATATATATATATATATATATGTGTGTGTGTGTGTGTGTGTAGATATGTATGTATGTATATTTATATATATATATATATATATATATGTTTTGTGTGTATGTTATTTATTTATTTTTTTTTTCTGTAACCTATATATAGGCCGTAACCTTTTATGTACGTCAGTGTTCCTGAGGATGTCATTAGACGAAAGCGCTTGAGCACCTTTTTGTGTTTCCTTTCCTTCGTGGTTTTATTCATCATAAATACTTATTTTTCACGTGTTACTTTCGTGAAATAATTTTCATATATACATATATATATTGCACGGAACACCTGAAAGGTGTTTTGTGCGATGATTCCTCATTTCACGCAGGTCAGACTTGTTGCCTCTCCTCTCGAGTTGGCCTGGTGAAGTAGAGAGTTGCTTTCTTGCGCCCTCCACTTCACATAGCCAAGTACTCCCGCCTCATCTGGTAGTGTTCTGAGCCAGGCGTCTAATCTTCTTTTGAAGATTTCCACCACTATACCAGTCGTGTTCTGTAATTCCTTGGGCAGCTGGTTCAACAATCTTGGCCCTCTGACAACAAAGGTATTTTCCTTTGGAATTGATGATGTTCCCCGTCTAGCCTTTAGTTTGGGAACACGACACATTCTTCCTTTCCTACTTTCCACTGCTGTTTGGGTGATTATAGGGCTCAAAGCATACCTAATTTTAGTGTGCAGTGATACCCAATTTGCGCAGTAATAATTTCAATTTGTGCAGTGATAAATTGAAAATCTGCGCAGTGATACATTAGGTTCTATATTGGATATAGAACGTTAATTTATCACTGTACAGATTTTCAATTTATCACTGCGCAAATTGAAAGTATTACTGCGCAAATTGGTTATCACTGCACACTAAAATTAGGTATGGTTCAAAGTGAGATTAGCAACTAGTTTCTCTATCATTTTCCATGTGCAAATAATGGTGTACCTCTCTTCTTCTTCTTTTCAGTAAGTATAAATTTAATTCACGTAACCTTTCCTAGTAATTTAGTTCTTTGCATCCATTCATCTTGGCTGTGAAGCTTCTCTAAATCCCTTCTAGTTGACTAATGTCGTCTTTTTTCTATTTATATGGAGATGTTAAGACTCAGCAATACTCCAACTCGACTATGATCAGTGTTTTCAACATTATATTCCTATCCCTTCTTTTAAAGGTTCTCAGTATCTGTCCAGTTAGTTATTCTCTTTGATTTGTTTACTACTATCTTATTTTGCGTTTCAAATTTCGCGTCGTTAGCCATTATAACTCCTAAATTTTCTGCTTTAGCGTTTCTTTGAATTTCCTACTCATTTGGGTAGTTGTATTCCATGGATTTCAGTTCCTCCCTTCTTCCGTATCTTGAGAGTTGAACTTTCTCAGTGTTAAATGTAGTATGCGTGCAAACACGCGATAAAACAATTTGCATAGATTTTCTTCCAACTTATTTTGTATTTCCCCAATTTTTATACGAGTATTTTTTTAACTTTTCTGTATCTGATTTATAATATAAAATTTCCATTCTAATCGCACATTGATGTAAATATAACATTTTAATTAATTTATGAATTCGTAAGATTACACTGACTTAAAATTACAATTTTACATTTGTAATTTTATATTTGTGAACAAAAAAAAAAGATCTAATTGCGATGAACCGACGGCAAGATCTTATTAAATATGTGGTTAAATATCTGATATAAAGAAACTGCGCCTAGCCGCTAAATCGGACAGACGTTCTCTCTCTCTCTCTCTCTCTCTGTATATAGGGTCTGCTTTGCCTGGTGTAGAGGTGGAGCCATGTCCCGAAGAGGACACACACCACACACATTTGATAAGGAGAACAACATATGACTTTCGTTATTATTATTATTATTATTACATATATATGGATGGGAAATTTTGTACAATTTCAGAAAAAAGTTCTCCTAAAAATATAAAATTTCTAAAAAGCATAAAAAGTAACTTTTCAACTTTTTAAATGTTCCATGCGATAATTCTTTACTTCACGAAGGTCAAGCTTGTCGCCCCTCCTCTCGAGTTGGCCTGGTGAAGTAGAGAGTTGGTTTCCTTTGCTCTCCACCTCACATAGTACGCCCGGCTCATCTGGGATTGTTCTGAGCCAGGCATCTAATCTTCTTTTGAAGATATCCACCGCAACACCACTCGTGTTCCTTAGCTCCTTGAGCAGTTGGTTAAACAGTCTTGGTCAAAGACTACTGGATTTTGTTTTAGAAATTTTATTACAAGCCAAAAGAGTGAAATAGACAAAGAAAACCATAATATTATCAATCAACAACCAGGGCCGCCGCTTCCATTAGGCGAGGTTAGTAAATGCTAAGGGCGCCAAAGATCTGGGGGGCGCCAGCGCCTCCCGCCCTGTGCACGTCTGATAGTATTATGTAAGAACAACATGAAAAAAATAATGAAGGAATGAGAAGCATAGACAAATGATGAAAGGTTGTACGATGTATGTACACCAGTTTAGCTTGACTGATATTTACATAATTAACTTATTCATCTTATCGGGTCATTATAGAATTTTCACTATCACGACCTTTAACCCTTTAGGGACGGGAGTCGTAAATAAGCGATTTAAAAATGTTGCGCGCACAGACGGGAGTCGTCAATAAGCGACTCGGCTTATTTACGGCTTAATATGAGTTCCGGGAGTCGTCAATAAGCGAATAACTGTTTTTATGTGACATATGCCCTTCTTGCTTGGAAAAAACAGTAGATATGTCCTTTTTGCACGCATATTTTATCACTTTTGAGCGTTCTGATTTGTTACTACATATGCCTCGCTTTACTCGCTGTTTTGATTGGTCATGACACTTTCTTGAACTGTGAAATGATTTTATAATTTTATAATAAATGTATGTATTAGAAAATTAAAATAGATCAGTGTAAGGCAAATAGTTTCTTCAATATGGTACCTTGATTACTTTGTGGGCAAACCCAATCGTGAAGTGGGAGGCGGGTGGGGCGCCAGCTGCAGTCCTGCTAAGGGCGCCAAATAGGCTGGCGCCAGCCCTGTCAACAACTATTTATGCTTCGTAAAAATTGTTGCTAGGCGAACTTTTTTCCGAAACTGTGCGAGAGTTAATGCCGTCAACGGCTCTTCAGGAAACGGGAAAAACGCAAAAAACACTGACACTACCCACTTCCTACCCATTTACCATACCCACAAATCGAAGGGTAGAACTTACCTATAATGGGAGATGACGAACACACCGGAAGTAAATTGAAAAGTATAAATAATAAATTCTGAAAAAGAAAAAAAAAGAAAAATTAATTAAAAAAAATATATTTAAAAATATTCTAAAAACTAGAAAATTTTGGTTTAAATAATTTAAAATTAAATTAACATTTTTAACTAATGGACGAAGCTTATGAGGGGGGGGGGGCAAAAATTGATAATTTTCATGCATATACACCCAGTTGCAGAAACCCCATCCTTTTTCCAGTTAATGAAAGGAGACGGAGCAATTTCATAGATTTAAGTTCTTCAACGTCACAACGTTACCATGGCAAGCAAATACAAACGTTTAGAAGGAAAGCATTTATTTGGAAGTGTGTTAAAAAAAACAAAGCCTATTAATTTTCAACCGAAACCTTTTAACTTAAAAACGGTAACCATTTTCTTAACATTTTTCGAAATAAATGATTTCCTTCAGAATGCATAAACAGTACTGGAAACTCCGGTTTTTTTCAAGAGGACAGGACTTTTTTCAGTCAACTTTATATGGAAACGTTTAATATGGTATTTGAACAGCATTATTTAGGTTTACAGTAGTGTAAATAGCTGTAAATAGTAAATAATACAGTGAGGAAAATAGAGAGGAGTGAAGTTAATTGTTGAGTAAGTTAATGGCGGATATGGACCTTTTCCAGTTTGTGTACCGTTTTTCATATACAGTAATTTATTTTTGAGAATATTTTTGTTAAAACTAACGAAAATATCACGACTTAACCTAACCAATTATCAAGGGCGTACAGTTGATCTATTATTAATTATAACATTGTTTGTTTCTGGAATAGTATTTACTATTTACTAATAGATCAACTGTACACTCTTGATAATTAATTGGTTAGGTTAAGTCGTGATATTTTCGTTAGTTTTAACAAAAATATTCTCAAAAATAAATTACTGTATATGAAAAACGGTACACAAACTGGAAAAGGTCCGTGGATACTTAACACAACTTAACATACATAAATAGCTTTACCACAAATATATTATATGTTCTCTAAGTTAAAAAAAAAAAAAGATAAAGAGTTTGGGTAAACACAGTGCTTATACTGATGTCAGCGTGATCTCCCTAAAATAATTTAATTCATATATAAACATTTTATTGAAATATATACACTAGTAAACAATGGTTGACCTAATTACTATCTAGGTAATAGCGAGAATATATATATATATAACTACGGATATTGAACATACTTAATACAGTAGTACATTAAGAATCTGTGATGAGGGTCAGAAACTGGTACAGTGCTCAGGCCAACTAATGCGGCCCACAGCACTAACTCCTGTATTATCATTACTAGCATCATCGGGATTTGAACCCTCGACCTCTCGGTGTCTTCACTTCGCTTACAGGCAAACGTTGATACCCACTGGGCACTCGCGATACAATAAAATATTACTGATACAAAAACTGCGATCTAATGCATGAAAATATACAAAAAATGTTAAATCATAAATCCTCAATAGTAGACTAAAGCACGGTACTACGCATACAAACGCTATTACACAAGAGCTACTTCCATACGAGTAAATATAGCTACTATTAAAATTGATACTACTTACGCGCTATTATTAATGATAATAGTACTGATATTAAGTTCCTCCTGAATTAATCAAGAGAATAACTGGTGCCGATAAAAAACCCGTTAATCGGCGTGATCGTCATCAAACTGCTATCGGATGAAATGAACTAAACTTGGATTGTTTATCCATTCGTACATGCACTACTAACTTTTATTTACATCATTATATGAACATACGGCCTCACTATATATCTATATATTTTTTATTTTTTTCCCCACATGGTCATATAAAACTAAATAAATACAAAAAAATTAGGGCGATGTTTAAATCTAAAATATATAAACTGCAAAAAATAAATAAATAAATAAATATAAAATAGTTACCGTAATTTTCTCTTATAAAAGAAAATGGATATATGACGTATAATTCATTTAATTTATTTCCAGATAATTAAAAAAAATAAAATTACAAATATCATTGTCTATATATCCTACAAATATATATAATATATATATATATATATATATATATACACAGGGTGTAACGGAAGTTTTTACTCATAGAATATTTATTTTATTGAATTAAATGTTCAAATGACAGACCCAACTTTTTTTTTGCACGGGTGAATTCTGGAAAATACCTTCTGGAGAACACCTTCTCGTAATGAATACACCACTGACTTGAGATACCTCTAAAGGGAAAAAAAAATCTAATAGCATCAAATCAATAAAGTAAGATTCAATAAAGTAAAATATCTTTTGGATACAGACTTTTGTTACGCGCAAACAAACTTCTGCTATACGATTCGAACCTTTAATTCAATAAAATGAACATCCTATGAGTAAGGACTTTTGTTACACCCTGTAGTGTATAAGTATAACAAAGGTCGTCCTTTATATAATAATGTTATAATGTTACAGACCAACAAAGACCCTAGGATCCACTCATGGCTGGTCTACCTAACTGTGTTCGTAATCGTGTATTGTGTATGTCCTCCGTGGTGGCGGAGGGGACCTACAATTTTACGTGGGTTCCGAACCACAAGAACATAAGAAATTTATGCAAAAACTGCCTCTACATTGGCACGACCAATTTTTGCATAACTAATTAATTATCAATTTAAAACTAATTAATTATCGATTTAAAACTAATTAATTATCGATTTAAAACTAAAGATAGAATCTCTGGATCCAGAGGATCAAGTCATAATAGACTACTATCCACAAATATGTTACACTCTATATCTATTTATAACCGACATGCAAATATATCAGATCCAAAGAATCCAGTCAATTTCATTACGGTATCCATCAATACTAGTACCTTGCCAACGAAAAATAAGTCACGATCCATATTGATTGCGGACCAAGTCAAAATTTACATATACATTACAATATATATACTTAGGAGGAAAAGTGTAGGTGTGGCTGTAAACTGTACAGTAATGTAGAATGTGTGTGCACCCATTTTGGGTCTCCCATTTCAAGGTGTTTGTGGGGCAAGTGAAGATCATGAGTTTTTCAATACCTCACAGTACTATGGGGGGCACCGCTCGGCAGAGGAATCTCTTTAAATGGGGTGTGTAAGGACAGAGAGTATCTCCTAACCCAAGATGCTGCCTCCCTATATCCCACAACACTTGTGTGAGCTGTGGGATCGATCACCACAAAGCCTTACTTTTACTACCTTAAACTATACCCAATCTATCAACATATTTGTCTAATCGATTTTAAACATGTTTATAGAAGTGCTACTAATTACTTCTACCGGCAAACTATTCCAGCTATTTACTATTCTATGCGTAAAAAAGTTTTTGGCAACTGCTGTCTCGAACCTTCTACTTGTCAACTTACACCCGTTATTTCTAGTCCTATTATATTGAGATATTTCGAAAAAGCTATCTCTATCTACGTTATCGAACCCATTCATAATTTTGAAAACCTGGATTAGATCACCCCTTAGCCTCCTAGTCTCGAGTGTAGTCAATTTTAACTCTTTAAGCCTATCCTCGTACGACTTTGACCTAAGCGACGGAATCATCTTAGTTGCTCGTCTTTGAACTCTTTCGATTTTGTCTATATCTTTTCGCATATGCGGATTCCAAAATTGGATCGCGTACTCCAAATGGGGTCTAACTAATGATTTATAAAGAGAAACTATAATATCGCGCGATTTGTACTCAAAATTTCGAGCTATAAAACCTAACACTTTGTTCGCCTTATTGACCGCTGCTGTACTTTGTTTCGCTATTTTTAAATCACCCGTGACTATAACTCCTAAATCTTTTTCCTGCTCTACGCTTGTTAAATCTTTCTCTGACATACTATACGCAAAATTACCGTTACGCGAACCTATATGCAAAATTTTGCACTTATCAACGTTAAATCTCATTTGCCATGTGACTGACCAATCAACGATTATATAATTCATATACGTTACACCATCTATCCGTTAAATCATTCATTTCGTGTAATGGCGAAAGGTTTCAGGCATTTTGCGTCACGCTCGTGACCCTCATCACAGTCAATTAGGGAAATGACTCATTTCACTCAATCATTGTAACAATTCGACTTCTTCCCGTAGATTTTGTACTTTTTTTGGATAATCATTCATAGCATAGCTCCGCAAAGGAGTTGGGAAGTCCCGGAGTTTCTTCTGTTTTGAATAGGGGGGGAACAGAAATGGTGACCCCCAGTTTTCTGGTCTTTAAAAGTTGCTATCATACAAAAGAAGTAAAATGAACCATGTTTCACAAATATCTGATGTCATTAACCCCCCTGTACATGCCCTCTGAAGTTTTGCTGATATTAACAATGAAAATTATTAGCCACTTTATCTGGTTTTGTTAAAAAAATACTATTAAATTGCTATGACATCAATATTCACATCATAAATTTAGTTAACTGAATTGTTTGCTGATGCTAAATGACTATTCCCCTGTATCATTACATAATACAGTATTTCCCTATGTAACCTGACTTTTGAATCACAATGTATATTATATATTATATATTATATATATATATATTATTATTATATTACATGATTATTTTAGTTGTAACTTTTTTATGCTTGTTTAATAATTTTTCCTCATTTACAGGAGCTAAAGAAATCTTAAAATAGACTTACAGTAATTAACAGGATCAAAATGAGAGAGTTACGTTCTGCTTCCACACGCCGGTGTGGAGATGTGGAATATATTGAGCTATATCAGTTTAAGGCGGGTGTACTGCCACTCCAGCAAAATGTTATTCAAGTGATGATGTTCATGCTGAGGCCAGCCAGAGCTGGTAAGAATCAACTTTCTGTTAGCGATGCTGCGTGGGAGGTTGCCTACAACTTGCAGAACCTTTGGATCTGGTGCAACCTATACGCAAAGTCGATCAGTAACATTGTCAACCAGATAACAAAATTGTATGAAGAGTTCAAAAAACATTGTCAGGTTCGCTCACAGAGAATGACTGAAGCAAAACGAGCAGAAATTTCAGAATTCAACATCCACTTGGATGAAGATGTTTCTAATTTTCTCAACAAGTATGAACACATCACTAACCAACTTGCATGCATCCTGCGCTCATTCAGTAACCTTGAATATATTCGCATCCTTTGTCTAGCTGGTGCACTAATTGGAATACATTTGATTGAACCATTCATCAGTCTGACATCGGCTAGCGCAACAGATTATGCTAAGATCATGATTGCATTTCCAACGCTGTACGATGATTTATGCAAAACGGATCCATCTGATCTTCTGAACATTGACAAGCCTGCATTCAACTTCATATCACCTGATAGGTTTAAAACGGTTCTGTGGAATGAAGACATCCGTAATTCAATCACGAAAGCCGTTAACTGCTACAAACCAAGTCACAAATGTCCTCAGCATCATGATGAAGAAATTAGCAGCTGGATGGCAGAAACAACGTGGAGACATATTCCAGTTTGGTGACTGTGATGCGGCAGCCCCTCGACAGGTAAGTGCAATACATAATTTTATAATGTCCTATTGTTGTTGAATTGATGCTATTTTTGTATCCTCATGGTACAGTACTATTTTATTCCTTTTCAGGTAGCATCGATGGATCAGGAGAAACTACAGAAAGCACCAATCAACAACTTGCATCCAGAACGGTCAGTGGGCAGCATCAACTATGAGCTCAGTCAACGTGGTGCAAAACAGCTACCTATGGCCAGCCGTGCACATGTAAAAGGAAGAAGCACTGACTTGATTGAAGGCAAGTCTATGGCCAAAGTATATGTAAAACTACTACAGCAAGATGGTCCCCTTCCTAACGTGCTGGTAGAATGGAGCAGAAAGCAACAAGAACTTAAGAGGCAAGGATTAAGTGACAAGGAGGTAGCAAACATAGCAGCTGACAAGAGAAAGAACAAAGATCTAGACACCCTGAAGAAACATGGTGGACCTTTCACCAAAGCTAGTGAAGTAGATGATTTTGTGAATGATACAAGGTTGTCACTCAAAGAGAAAAATGACAGAATATACATCGAAGTGAGATACGCGAGAGATACATCGACATCTCTTCCCAGGTCGTCAGATATCTTCAAACTGAAAAAGTACTACAAGAATCTTCCAATAGAGACATGCAATTAACTTGAAAATCTATCTAGGAGTTGCATCAAATATGACAATGACTGAAAGATTTTGATAATGCTATAAATATACTTATGCGCTAAATAATGTGTGGTAATTAGAGGCATTTATATTATGCTATGTCTGAATTTATGATTTTTTGTTTTGTCTAGGTGATGTAAAAATATATACATATATTATTTTCCATTATTTTCTAGCAAATATATTCTGTAATGAATTAATCAATTACGGGTCTATTTCTAACTTCTTCAATGATATTTCATGTTTTTTAACAAGATTTGTTTAAATAAACTGGAATTTACTCTTAGAATAAACATTATGATATTCAATAAACTTCCAAACCACATGTACAGGGGGGTTATCAAGTAAAATACATGATTTTTTTTCCTATTTCTAAGCTGTTCGTAAGTGATAGCATATTTTAAGAACCAGAAAAAATAAATAATCCCGAAAAATAAAAATTGATCCCCCCCTACTTTGAAACTAACTACATTGCGTTAGTGTGTGTGTGTGTGTGTGTGTGTGTGTGTGTGTGTGTGTGTGTGTGTGTGTGTGGAGAGAGAGAGAGAGAGAGAGGAGAGAGAGAGAGAGAGAGAGACTAAAATTTAAAAATAACAAATGAAAATGAAGATCAACGCTGTGCTTCTCAAATTCTGGGTTCGAGACACTTTTTCTTATTATAGAAAAACCTTAAAACACGCAAAACACGTCTTTATAAATGTATTACAATGAAACTATGTAATTATATATCTTAATTCAGTAATTCTCAGCCTTTTGTTTCAAGGTATCCAAGTTCCAAGTGCCATCTGTTCTTATTTCGCGCCACCCTCCTTGAGATTTTCATCTCCCCCGTTCAACATCTAATTACCTCCCTACCCCCATCCCCCCCAGCAGGTTCAAACGTTTTATTTCATTTAAAATATTCATATCTGCAGTAACTATTGAATTGCTCATTTTTGTCATTTTCATGAAATTTCAAGACATCCTTAGGAGACAATTGTGGCACTCCGGTTGGCAACAGTGCCTTAATTCCTAAAACATTTGTAATATACCAGAAATTCAAATGTCTTTTTTACGCCTATAACTCGTTTTGGGCATTTAAACGACTCTCTCTCTCTCTCTCTCTGTCACAAAAACCTTTCCTCTATTTGCAAAATTCACTTTCAGTACTCTTTTCACACACTTCAGCCAAACTCTTCTGATTCACACCACCGCACTATCGACATACATCAATATTATCATTTTTACATGTGCCACTTATGTCAAAAGCACTTTCACTGTGGTTCCGTATTAATAATAATAAAAAATTATTATTATCATTATTATTATTATTATTATAGCTGTTACCTTAACGCTCCACTTTATAAATTCTATTTAGATTATTTTTCTATAAGATGCATTTCAAAAGAGGTCCAATTTCCGCAGATCTAAATTCGAGTAAAATAGTTCACCGCCCCCTTTTAATCTCAAAAATTGTATTCGTATCAAATGTGACTTTACTTCGGAAAAAAATTAATACAAAGACCTTTAATTATGACTTCTCGATAAGGGCATGTTACGTAGGTCTACTAATTGCGGACACACACGTACAGTTACCGAAAAATAGTACAGTATAACAGTATAGTTTAAAATTAAAGTAAATGTCAGTAGCTTCTCGAAATAACTGTAACCGGCCCGTGCATCCTGCAACTTGCCCTAATAATGGACATATTAATTTTCCATCATTGTACAAAGATATATATTATATATAATATATATATATATATATATATAATATATATATATATTTCACGCAACGCTTAAGGTACTACCACTTTTGCGAGTCTTTCCTGGTAGTTCTTGGTTTAGAATTGCGTTGAAATGTGGTTCTCATTTTAATTGGCATACCCACTTGACCTGACCCCGAAGTCAGATTCCAAACAACTATAACATTGTTGTGTGTGTGTGTGCAGTGGCGGTCCTAGCTTACATGACGCCCTGGGCGAACCTCACCTTCAGCGCCCCCCCCCCTGTTCGCCAACCACACATTCGAATCCCCCAAAATAAAGGACAGACATAACTCTTTCACAAAATAACTTTTTATTGGACTAATTGTTGGAACTTCAGAACCAAAACAAAGACTCAAATTCTGAATTTTACAAAATCCTTCATCACGTAAATAAATAACTCACTTAAGAGAATGTAATTATGATACTATGAACAGGAAAAATACAAATTAAATTGCACAACTGCCATAAATAAACTAGAGAATCAAATTTCTAAATTGTACAAATGCTCTATCACATAAATATTTTATTTTATTTTTAATTTTTATTTATTTCTTTATTTATTTATTCTTATTTTTTATTTTTATTTTTGCAGGCGCTCATGCCGCCCCTCCACAAATGCCGCCCTGTGCGGCTGCCCATATTGCCCATATGAGGAACCGCCACTGTGTGTGTGTGTGTGTGTGTTCTGGGATCGTTTAACCAATACCTAAGGTCATATGAGGAAGGGAACCTACAGTTTTACGTTGGATCCGAACCACGGGTCACTACATCATCTGGACGCGGAGGACGGCCTCCCCCCATTCAACTGCTACCCATATCCAACATCGTTTGACTTTACTGATCTAACGGGAAGCAGTGTCGCAACGTGGCCACAACGCAGCCCAGAACATTAGGACAACACCTTCGAGATATTCACGAGGAGAAAATTGAAGTAACCACCTTTTATGAAGTGTATTGGGTACGTAATAATGAACGAGGGGAAGAAATTGGCACAGCGCTCAGGCCAACTAGTGGAGCTCATTGTTCTAACTTCTGACTTATTACCAACCAGCACTATCGAGTCGAACCCCGACCTTAGTGTCTTACTAATCTTTACGGGCGGCGGCGAGTATATCGACATGTATTTGGAATTTTGTTTCGCTACCTATCAAAAGAAACGGCGTCTCGTACCCCAGTGGGTAACGCCATTTCCCTTTAAGGGAAGTGATAACACTAAGATCGGGGGTTCGAATCCCGATGATGGTGGTATATAATAATAATAATAATTAGGGAGTTATCGCAATGGGTCGCATTAGTTTGGCCTGAGCGCTGTGCCAGTTTCAGGTCCTCTTCAATGACCATAAAAGACGAGCGTAAATCCTTTTCACTTTTTATACTATTTTTTTTCAACACTTTTACCATTAAAAGAATTTGGATCACCTGAAGATGAGGGCCCCCAGCCTTCTTTAGTTAGTCTTATAAGGCTAACTAACAAAAATATCACGACTTAACCTAATAGTCGTCAAGGACGTACAGTTGACCTAACGATTCGTTAGGTTAAGTCGTGATATTTTCGTTAGTTAGCCTTATAAGGCTAACTAAAGAAGGCTGGGAGCCCTGATCACCAGGTAACCCAAGAATTTTTGCAGTAAAAAGACAGTGGGGGAGCCGCACGCAGAGCAACTAGGTAGGGTCTACGTAACCCCCTAACGAAAATTACATTTATAGGTTGAATTAAACAATTTATTGTTACTAAACAATACAAGTTATTTTAGTTATTTTTTTTTACAGCAAACTTCATTTTGACAAATTATTTCATATTAAAAATTGTTACAGGGTTTTTTTTTATTCAATGGCGAAAGAACTTTACGAATAATTTAAAAAAAAAAATATTTGGATCACCTGAAGATCAGGGCCCCCCAGCCTTTTTTAGTTAGCCTTATAAGTCTAACTAACGAAAATATCACGACCTAACCTAACCAATCGTTAGGTCAACTGTACGCCCTTGACGATTGGTTAGGTTAAGGTCGTGATATTTTCGTTAGTTAGCCTTATAAAGCTAACTAAAGAAGGCTGGGGGCCCTGATCTTCGGGTGATCCAAATATTTTAGTACAAAGTTCATATCCCAAAATATAGGTTCCTTTTAATTTCATTATTATTAATATTATTATTTTTGACGGGAACCAGAAGATGGCGGAGATAGGGTGTTCGGGCGGTTTGGATGTGGGTGTGCGCGTGGTTGGGTATGTGGGTAGTATTAGTGGGTCACGAGACCACTAGGGCCGTACGCAGTCGGTGTCGATTGGTATCTTGCTCGTGTACAACTAGTTATTACTATTATTAGTGAAGTTACACGAAATGATAATCCTTCTTTGTCGAACGTTCTCAAGCTAATACATTAATAAGTTCTTCACTACAGGGAAAGAAGAACTCTCTCCTTCATCAAACTAATATCCGGTATCAATTCATAGGGCAGTTGTTATACTCTTAATAATAATAAAAGAAACTGTCGAGAGGAAATAAACTTTCAAAAGAAGCCATCGTGTTTGTTCAGTTTAAACAAAATTAAATAAAAAATTAACATACAAATTTCTATCCGATTTATTATTAATTATTAATAATAATAATAATTGAAAGATTCTTAATTAATTTGTTTATTAACATTAAAATGAAATATCTTAAAACTTTTTAATGAAGGGAAACTCAAATATCGCTTAATAATCCACGAGAATGGCCGGAAACTGGCACAACCCTCAGGCCAGACGAATACGCCCCACTGCGCTAACTCCCGGAGTATTATTTAACCAACTTCATCGGGAGTCGAATCCCTTATTTCAATAGCTTCGCTTTGCTTAAGCCTTAAGGGAAAACGGTCTTACCCACTGAGCCACGAGTGCTGGCGGGGATGACGGGGCCGGGGGCGAGCGGTAAATGCGTGAAAAAAAAAATAGTTTCGAAGGTAGAGAAATTAACATAAAAATAGTATTGATTAAATTTATAAAAGTAACGTATTGCTTAACCTCCCTCGTAATGGGTCACGTGACGGAGGGAACCTACAGTTTTACGTGGAGTTCAAACCACTTCCTCACCCAACAGAGAAGCGCCTTAATCGCCGAAATCTGAAGTCCGAGCCGAAAGTCCAACCTAGTACCTTTAGATTAACAACTAGTAAGTTCCTCCATTGGGTGTGAAACTAAAATCTAGAAGCTACAGTAAGTAATTAAAGCCGTTTTCTTTATCATACATTTCAGTAAGGATAAACTTTTTTATTTATTTACAAATATTGCTGCGGTACTACGACAAGGGATCGTGTACTTGTCGAGGTGCAGCAGCTGAAAGCCTACCATGCACCTGCTCGGAACTAGTGATATCGGGCTTGTAACCGTTAGGAAGTAATAGACGCATCATGACACTAATTAAGGATCCCGAGAAACCGCCAGAAGCCTAACAAACCCGGCGGGTGATTTAACTTTTGCTCTAGTAACTCACAACTGACAAGTTTAGAACCTAAAATTTTTAAGGCCTTTCCCTAACGCAGTTTCATTTTGCGTCAGGGTGAAGAGACTCTCTCTCTCATATATATATATATATGTGGGATGGATTTTACAATTGAACACGTGAAATGAGAATGATGCCTTGTGGGTTTGCATTATATATATACACAGGGGTGTTTCAGGAGGAAAGGTCAATAATTCGGGAGGTGATAGTATCGGTCATTGTGAGAAAAAAAGTTCATATGAACATGTGTCTAATTCTGAATGATTACGGAGATAGAGCTGTTTGAATCTACAAATACAAAAGCATTGTTAATGGTAATCAAGAAAGAGAAACCAATTACTGTTTCTAACATTTAATGTTTAAACATTGGCATTTTGAATGGTATCAGATACAGGAATTCTGCGGTTCGGAAACCGTCGACGGTATTCTGCAACAGCAGCTGTTGCACTTCCATCGCAAAAACCGTAGACATACACCATATCTGCATATTCGGCATGTGTGAAGGTGTGTGGCATTCTTAACACTGCTTCAAACACCAAACACTGTCACTCACAACAGTCAGCTGTCGATTGGCTTATGTTACATGCTTACATTACAGCTTACATGGTTCAAGGTTATAGGGGAGGGAAGGGGGAGGAAGAGCTGCGCGCGCATCAGATTCAAACAGCTTTATCTCCGTAACCATTCAGAATTAGACACATGTTCATATGAACTTTTTTCTCACAATGAACGATACTATCACCTCCCGAAGTATTGAAACACCTGAAACACCCTGTATACCGGGTGGACGAAAAACACCTGGACACTTTTGTTTTTCCTACAAATTTCAAACTGGTCAAACTAATACACCCAAATTAGTACAAGATGTAGCCAATAGTATGGTTATCATGTGCTGAAAACCTCATTTAATTATCTTTGGCTGTTTCTTAATTATAAAAAATTTAACTTGACGAAACAAACAGCGAGATTTTGTGAACATTCCTGAATTCATAAAAAGTGAAGAATGGCCACCAAATTCTCCTGACTTAAACTCTGGATTACTTCGTGTGGAATGAGCTGAAGTCATTGGTGTAACACGGTCGCAGGGAACCATTTTCAAACCTGGACGTACTTAGACAAAGAATTGAGGTTGTTTGGCCTATGGTGTCCCGAGACAAAATCAAGACATCCAACCATTTTCAAACCTGGAAGCACTTAGACAAAGAATTGAGGTTGTTTGGCCTATGGTGTCCCAAGACAAAATCAAGACATCCATAGGTCAGTGGAAAAGGAGAGTACTGGCCGTAATTCAAGAAAATGGGGGCCAATACAACATCGATTTCAATAAGGTAAGTTTTATACGAGTTCCATTGAAATTTTTAGCTCATGATAACTATACTATTGGCTACATCTTGTACTAATTTGGGTGTATTAGCTTGACTAGTTTGAAATATTTAGAGTTCTACACAAATTTTTTAAATTTATTTATTTCAGAATTAAAACCTCAAATATATAAGCACACCGGACAAAAAATTAGTCACCCCTAATAGCACCGATAGTAGGAAGTTCAAGGTCACACAAAGGGCGCTGATGTAGCATTGGTAAGTGACAAGTAGCGGTGACGTAGCACACAGGATCAGATCTGTTTCGTGAGGTGGTGAAGAACAAAGTGTGTGTTGGATATAGTCTGCAAAATGGGTCATGAGGCAGACGTACTCAGTGGCAAAAAGGAGCCATCGTGTTTGGCAGAGCCCACGGACACAAATGTCTGAAGTAGCCCAATTTGTTGGTGTGTCAACGCGTACTGTCCAGCGAGTTTACAAAGAGTGGTGTAGTTCGCAATCAACTGACAATCGACGGCGTAACTGTGGCCGGAAAACAATTCTCGACAATAGGGGCCGCCGCCAGTTTTCGTCTAGTAACTGCAAATCGTTTTCAAACAGAGAACAATGCTCCAAGAAACCAATGAGGTTCTCCAGCGACCAATTTCCGAACGAACATTGCGACGAGAACTGCATGCGATGGACATCTGGAGCAGGGTACCACGGAAGAGGCCGCTGTTAACAGCAAGTCACAAATTGGCACGTTTATAAATGGGCTCAGAGGCACAAAACTGGACTGCGGCAGATTGGAAACGTGTAATTTGGTCCGATGAGTCCCGTTTTTGTTTGTTCTCCAATGATGGGAGGGGACGAGTACATCGCAGGTCCAATGAGCCTTTAATCCTGAATGCGTCGAAGGTGTTGTTCAGGCTGGAAACAGAAAGTGAAGCGCAGGAATAGACACCCACGGACTCTGGCGGAACTTCGGGACCGGCTGATGAACGAGTGGCAGCAAATCGATGTTCAGTACATGCACAACCTCGTAGAGTCTCTGCCTCGCCGGATTCGTGCGGTTATCAAGGCTAGAGGCGCCCGTCACACGTTATTAGGTACATTCTGAGAGGGGTGACTAATTTTTTGTCCGTGCTTATATATATATATATATAATATATATATATATATATATATATATATATACTGTATATATATATATATTTGAGGTTTTAATTCTAAAATAAATAAATATTAAAAAAAATTGTGTAGAATTCTAAATACGATATTATTCTTATTTAGTAAAATTAAAACTTTTGCATACCTAAATGTTGTTCTTGCCCCAGTTATTAATTAATTATTAACTTCCGTGTTTTACTCTACTGTTAATTACCTGTAAAGAATACGTCATTAATAACAAAGTGACAAAATATGGAAAGCGAACCTAGTAATTATTACAGTAATGTAGAAAGAAATAAAATGTTGTTACGAGTACAGGATATAATAGTAACAGTAATAGTAACAGCAATAGTAACAGTGTTCCGTACAAGTTTTGCGTTCATTATCCGCTTCGATCGTTATCATGGATAAAAATAAACATTAAAATATTACAATTATTAAATAATTTTTAATAAAACAAATTCGTTTATATTTTTCTGTTTAATTTGGCACTTAATCGTTAGGCTTTACTGGGCTCTCAGATTAATTATAGGTAAAAAGCATTTCAAAGAGGTACTTAACAATTTGGTCATATAAATATTGTGATTCATTATAACGCGCAAAACTTCGTAGGTAATTATGATGATAATTATTATGATGTGATATAAAGTAAATTATATTAATTGTGATTATTAAACGATAAAAAAGACATATTTAGTTATGGTTTGTAATAGTATAATTAGTTACCAGTATTATAATAGTAATATAATTAGTTACCAGTTACTAGATAGTACAATTAGTTCCTAGTTTTCTTGAAGGATAAATTTTCTGGTCTTCAACTATGAAATAATACCTATTTGGTGCCAATCTGGTTGGTTTTTTTTTTCATAGCTATCAAAGGTTCGTTATTAATTTCTAGTTTTTTCACCATTTTTCAATCAACGGATATTGGTTTATTAAATAGTTTTTTACCATTTGATGACATCAATTACTTTTTAGGACGTTATCATAAATGGCAAAACGAAAATACGAACGAATTTCCAATTAACAACACACTGAGAATTGTTACTTTAAATGGCACAGTAAAACTCTCTCTCTCTCTCTTATATGAGCCTATAAATAATGCCTAAATTGTAAAAATAAATATACGTACAAAAAAAAGAGAAGCTATTATTATTATTATTATTATTATTATTATCATAATCATCACCATTATTATTTTTAGTATTATTATTATCATCATACAGTGGCTCATCTTTGCTTTGTCACGAAAGTCTAAATTTCTCCGGAATTTCGTGGGACCTGACACAATGCAGGATTTAAAAACCTCAAAGAAAAACTTGTCTTGGTTATATGGAATTTCATATTATATATATATATATATATATATATATATATATATATATATTCACTGCAATAATAACTACCTGTGTCAAAACCCAAAAAACAAAATAATACTTTTAATTCCCAAAAATAAAAGACTAAAATAATAAAATAAAAAAATTAATAAGTGCCGTGAATTGTTGTATATTTTCTCAACAAAATACTTCAAGCGCGTCATCGATCGATATAAACCAAAATTAAAAATTTATTATTTAAAAAAAGAAAAAAAAAAAGAAGCTATTTCCATTATAGGAATAGTCGTAACTTATTCGATGGGGACTCGTTCCTAACCTCTACTTTACCTCACCCCGACCAATACACTCCCCCGCCGAAAAATGAAAGAAGTTACCCGGACTTCCTCACCATCTATTGACATCCAAGTGCATTAGCGTGAAGCTAAAACGTGATCACGTGATTCGTGACGTCACGTGACTGTTTTTTTTTTTCCCTCGTTATTTGGGTCACAATTTTTGGCTGATGAAGAGAAATAAATAGATTGAAATAGTTCCCTCGTGAAAATTAGACGCATAGCCTAAATAATGATACTAATGAATGGATCCAACATCATTAATAATAATTATTGACGTAAACTATTTTATAATGAGACGCTTAGATCTAGTAAATGATGTTATAGCCTTTACTTAACATGAAAGCAGTGATTAAGCACACACACACACACACACCATATATATATATATACCTTTCAAATGTTCAGTGCGATGATTCCTTATTTCACGAAAGTCAAGCTTGTCGCCCCTCCTCTCGAGTTGGCCTGGTGAAGTAGAGAGTTGGTTTCTTGTACTCTCCACCTCGCATAGCCAGGTACACCCGGCTCATCTGGGATTGTTCTGAGCCAGGCGTCTAATCTTCTTTTGAAGATGTCCACCAATACACCACTCGTGTTCCTTATATATATATATATATATATATATTATATATATAAGATGTAACCAATATCCCTACGGTCATAGACGTAATACCTTTTGATAATGGTAATATTTTGGATAATATCGTGGTTAGTGAAGGGGAGGTAATGCGCTATATTGATAAAATGAAAACGCGTAAATCACCGGGGCCGGATTCCATATATCCCATACAACTAAAAGAATTAAAAGATAGCATTGTTGTGCCGCTAACAAAGATTTTTAATGCGTCTATTTCTGAGGGGTGCGTACCAGATAATTTCAAGTTAGCAAACGTAACACCTATCTTTAAGAAAGGCGATAAAGGTGCGGCAGGAAATTATAGGCCAATCAGTTTAACGTCTGTTGTAGGTAAGCTACCGGAATCAATAATTAGGGATCGTATAGTCGAACACTTAGAATTGCATAAACTAGTTAGAAATACGCAGCACGGTTTTAGGCGAAACAAATCTTGCTTAACTAATCTTTTAGAATTTTTCCAAAGCGTGGTTGACGTTTACGATAGACATCGGGCGGTTGATGTAGTGTATTTAGATTTTCAAGAGGCGTTTGACACCGTGCCGCACAAAAGACTCATTGAAAAAGCTAAGGCTCATGGAATCAGGGGTGTAGTAATAAAGTGGCTAGAAGAGTGGTTGCGAGGTAGGAAACAGAGGGTGGTCGTTGATGGAGCGGAGTCGTGTTGGGCTAATGTAGCGAGTGGCGTTCCTCAGGGTTCTGTATTGGGCCCCTTGCTTTTTCTTATATATATTAACGATTTAGATGTCGGCCTAGTCAGTACAGTTTCAAAGTTTGCGGATGACACGAAGCTGGGTGGTTGGGCGATTAGTGACGAAGATAGAGGTAAAATCCAGGAAGATCTGAATAAAATCGTTGATTGGTCAGTCACATGGCAAATGAGATTTAACGTTGATAAGTGCAAAATTTTGCATATAGGTTCGCGTAACGGTAATTTTGCGTATAGTATGTCAGGGAAAGAGTTGATAAGCGTAGAGCAGGAAAAAATTTAGGAGTTATAGTCACTGGTGATTTAAAAGTAGCGAAACAGTACAGCAGCGGTCAATAAGGCGAACAAAGTGTTAGGTTTTATAGCTCGAAATTTTGAGTACAAATCGCGCGATATTATAGTTCCTCTTTATAAATCATTAGTTAGACCCCATTTGGAGTACGCGGTCCAATTTTGGAATCCGCATATGCGCAAAGATATAGACAAAATCGAAAGAGTTCAAAGACGAGCAACTAAGATGATTCCGTCGCTTAGATCAAAGTCGTACGAGGATAGGCTTAAGGAGTTAAAATTGACTACACTCGAGACTAGGAGGCTAAGGGGTGATCTAATGCAGGTTTTCAAAATTATGAATAGGTTCGATAACGTAGATAGAGATAGCTTTTTCGAAATATCTCAATATAATAGGACTAGAAATAACGGGTGTAAGTTGACAAGTAGAAGGTTCGAGACAGCAGTTGCCAAAAACGTTTTTACGCATACAATAGTAAATAGGTGGAATAGTTTGCCGGTAGAAGTAATTAGTAGCACGTCTATAAACATGTTTAAAAATCGATTAGACAACATATGTTGATAGATTGGGTATAGTTTAAGGTAGTAAAATTAAAGCTTTGTGGTGATAGATCCCACAGCTCAACGCAAGTGTTGTGGGATATAGGGAGGCAGCATCTTGGGTTAGGGGATACTATCTGTCCTTACACACCCCATTTAAAGAGATTCCTCTGCCGAGCGGTGCCCCCCATAGTACTGTGAGGTATTGAAAAACTCATGATCTTCACTTGCCCCACAAACACCTTGAAATGGGAGACCCAAAATGGGTGCACACACATTTCTACATTACTGTACAGTCTTTACAGTCACACCTACACTTTTCCTCCTAAGTATATATATATTGTAATGTATATGGTTGTAAATTGTGACTTGGTCCGCAGTTGATATGGACCGTGACTTATTTTTGGTTGGCAAGGTACTGGTATTGATGGATACCGTAATGAAATTGACTGGATTCTTTGGATCTGATATATTTGCATGTCGGTTATAAATAGATATAGAGTGTAACATATTTGTGGATAGTAGGCTATTATGACTTGATCCTCTGGATCGAGAGATTCTATCTTTATTTTTAAATCGATAATTAATTAGCTTTAAATTGATAATTATTTAGTTTTGTAAAAATTGGTCGTTGCCAATGTACAGGCAGTTTTTATAATAAATTTCTTATGTTCTTGTGGTTCGGAACCCACGTAAAATTGTAGGTCCCCTCCGCCACCACGGAGGACATACACAATACACAATTATGAACACAGTTAGGTAGACCAGCCATGAGTGGATCCTAGGGTCTTTGTTGGTCTGAAACATTATAACATTATATATGGGGCCATATCATCGCAATGAAAAATCGGAGATTTAAGGGCGTGAAGGGTGTGTTTTCAAATAAATAACAAATATAAACTAGATCTTATTGAGTTTGGTTAGACAAATATAATAAAATTTAATCGAATCTTTGACAATTTTGGTATACGGTAATCTCATTTAATTTTTATATTTCTGAGAAAAATTACTTCCCATAATCTAGTCAGGAGAGTGGTGGGCAAAAAGTAATCGATTACAATTAAAAATTACTGATGCCTGAAAAGTAACTAAAAGTATAAAGTGGAAATTACTTCTCTCGATTAATTATATTATAATTACTCGTAAAATTATAATATAACTATTGTAAAATTATAATATAATTATTATAAAATTATAATATAATTAATCCAGAGAAGTAATTTCTAATTTATACTCGTAGTTACTTTTCAGACATCCACAATTTTCATTCTAAATTTTGGGCTCATTCTCTCCAAATACTAATAATAATTTTTAGCAATGTAAATAATTTAATATTTTAATATTAAATTTAATATTAAGTAAATAGTAAACAAAAATAAACCAACGTATGTACATATATACGCAGTTTCAGAAAAAAATTCGCAGACATATCTAAAATATTTAAAGTTCATAAAAAATTACTAATTGTTAATATTTTCTGGGGGGGGGGGGGGAGTATATAATAAAATATCGCAAAACTAGTCATAAGTGATTAGTAATTTCTTATACGCTTCTTAGAAATTTTATACTTGAAGACAAACTTTATATATAGATAGTACAGGGTGTCCCATAAGTCCGGCATCATAGGAAAAATAATAAAAACGTGCTCAATATGTCCACCATTGTTTTCAATATACAGTCAGCAAGCACACGATGAATGATGTCAGGAGTAATGGTGTTACATGCCCCAAAAATGCGCTGCCGCAAATGTTCAACACTCCTAATTTTCTCTGCGTATACCAGCGCTTTCAAGTGGCCCCAGAGATAAAAATCTAGTGGCGTGAGATCTGGGCTTCTAGCTGGCCATTCCACAGGCCCTCGACCAGGGAATTGTTGGTACAGGTATTCCCTTACTTGGGTGCTGTAATGTGCAGGAGGGCCGTCTTGCTGGAACCATGTTGGGAAATTTCCTTCTTCGTTCAAGACACTGGGAAATGCTTCTTCCTTGAGCATACGTAGGTAGGTGCCTCCAGTGACATGTTCATCGAAAAAGAGGGGGCCTATGATGCGATCCTTCCAAATGACACACCATACCATCATCCGAGATGCACCTTGTTCCTTTGAAGAGGTATACCTGTGAGGGTTGTTTTGAGACCAGTAGCGGGTGTTCTGTCGATTTACCTCACCATTTCCATAAAAAACAGCATCGTCACTGAACAGAATGGTGGACGGGAAATTGGCATCCCGAGTATATTGTTCCGTAGCCCATTCACAAAATTCCATCCGCCGGTCGGGATTATCATCTTCGCTTAATTTCTGTAGGATCTGAAGTTTATATGGATGCCATTTGTGAGCCTGAAGAATGCGATGGATGCTACTTTTCGACACTCCGGTCTCGGCGGACAATCGCCGAAGAGACTTATTGGGACTTCTGTTAAAATGAGCCAGGATAGCAGTCGCTGTATCATCGTCAGTGGACCTCCTTGAAGGTCCACTGCGTGGTTTATCTTCTATGGATTCTGTTTCCTTAAACTTTGCGACAAGTCTGCTAACACAACTCTGTGTTATTGGCTCGCGGTCTGGATGCAGTCTGTTAAATTCAGCAGCGGCCTCTCTTTGACTCCGATTTCCTATGAGTAGAATTATCTGGATTCGTTCTTCCTTGCTCACAGACATTATGGCCTGTAGAAAGAGAAAAATATGAATTATGGTTTGTAGAAGTAGAAAATATGAATTTCTCCTATGATGCTGGACTTATGGGACACCCTCTGTATATATATATATATATATATATATGAGAGGCGGAGGGGCGACAAGCTTGACCTTCGTGAAATGAGGTATCATCGTACGGAACATCTGAAGGGTTGAAAGGTATATTTTTATATATATATATATATATATATATAATATATATATATATATATATATATATTATATATATATATATATATATATGGTGGTGTAGGTTAGCGTCGCTGACTACGAATCCATCGGCCCCAGGATCGAGATCGGGTGACGGCAGCCGGCGCGCAGCAAAACCCAGCTGTTCATCCTTTCACACAATAAAGAAATTGGTTGGTAGATAAATGGGTACTCTGGGTGGCCTAGTGGTTAAGATGCTGGGCTGCTGGTGGGGCGTAGTTCGGATTCCACGTTAAACTGTAGGTCTAAGGTGGAGTGAAAGCTTGACCTTCGTCAGAATGAACAATTCGGGCGAAAGCAACTCAAAGGTATATATATATATTATATATATATATATATATATATATATATATATATATATGTTATAGGGAATCTGTGTAACTTGGGATTTCATGGAATCTCTAAATTTCTAAAATGTTCAGGCATTTTATGTAACGTTAAGTCGTGATATTTTCGTTAAACCTACGGGAAAATTATTGAATGCCCGGTTAGGTCAACTGTACGCCCTTGACGATTGGTTAGGTTAAGTCGTGATAGTGATATGTTCGTTAAAACTAACGAAAATATCACGCCTAAGCTTTACATGAAATCCCTGAACATTTCAGGGGTTTTATAAACTCACTAGTTACACAGATTACCCGTAACATGTGTATATATATGTTAAAGTATTTGGTCTTAATGGATTGCTATCTCGTACGGAGACGAGCCTACATGAAAACCTCGACCGTTAACACATTTTTAAATAATGGAAGAGTACTAATACGTATAATTTACAGTTATGAGTGGATATGTAAAATAGCCTCAGGGATTTCTGGGCTCTGTCTGTCCCAAGCTTTCTTTCTTCACGAGTACAAATTGGTTGTTCATATTTTCATAACCATTACATGACAGGCCTCGAACTGTGTGTGTGTGTGTGTGGTGTGTGTATAGAGAGAGAGAGAGAGAGAGAGAGAGAGAGAGAGAGAGAGAGAGAGAGAGAGAGAGAGAGAGAGAGAGAGAGAGAGAGAGAGAGAGAGAGAGAGAGAGAGAGGCCATGTAAATACTTATTTAAGAAATCATTAAAGAAAGACACTTTGTTTTGTTTATTGCAGTTGGTATTGAAATGAGGCTTGATTTCACTTTTGTCCGTTTCTTATATAATTAGTTTTGCCCCAAAAAAGGCAAGTTTTCAAAAGGAAAAAGCATACCCAATGATGAGAATTTAAATGAGATAGAGGGTACTGTACTTCTATAGCTATACACAATTACCACAGGGGAAATGAGTCATAAAAAGAAATATTAGCGGGCGCGCGCGCGCACACACACACCACACACACGATACCTTAACTTATTAAGTCATGTGGTTTTCTCTTTTCCAGAGCAAAGGGTACAATGACACCATTAAGTAAGAATAATTACTTAAATTTATGTTAATTCCAAAATTGGGGGTTAATATTATATATATATATATATATATATATATATATATATATATATATATATTATTGTGGTTCGGACCCCACGTAAAATTGTAGGTCCCCTCCGCCACCACGGAGGACATGCACAATACACAATTACGAACACAGTTAGGTAGACCAGCCATGAGTGGATCCTAGGTCTTTGTTGGTCTGAAACATTATAACATTACATTTTATATATATATATATATATATATATATATATATATATATATATATATATATATATATATATATATATAGTTACGCTATCAATTACTCTTCATTAAGACATATTTCCTTCCAAGTAATTCCTGTGAGTTTGTACACACACACTCCTTTGAGCGTTCCTGCAGTATGAGTGAGGAGACACTTTGAAAGTCATTTTTCGAAATTGAGAACAACTCTCGTCTCGTCTCGATTGATCAAAATGCCTTCAAATATTCTCCTTTTCATCATCGCAAAAAATAAGCTTCAGTGATCCGAAACGAGACCAGGGCGGCAGTAAGGCTCTGGCACTGCGGTGCCATGCTTCGTCGAGAAGTACCCGCGCTAATAGGGCGAATATTTGAGGGCATTTCGATGACTGAGTCATATCGAGAGATGACGAGAGTTGTTCTCAGTTTTGAAAAATGAATTTCAAAGTGTCTCCTAAAGGTGGAGGAACGCTGAAAAGAGTGTATAAAAACTCGGAGGAATTACTCATACTTGAAAGGAAACAAATCCTAAATAAATGGTAAAGGATAACCTAACCTATTTTAAAGGGGAAAAAATGGTTTGTGAACGTATATTTTTACGTAACCAAATAATAATCCAGAAGGCCCTTACTACGTGGGGATGAGTGTGGCCCGAGGATTACCTGAGCCCGAGCGGAAACGGTGAATGGTCGGCCCAACCCAACCTTTTGCCAGCGACTGAGAGCAAACTCAACGTCTCACCGCCCAGAGACAGACACCGTAACCACTCAACCACGAGGGGTAAACAAATAATAAAAATTTTATCCGTGATGTAAAAGTAAAAATATATTAATTAGTAACTACTCCAAAAATACCTTTCATACCCAATAGGTTTACGAGCGGTAATGAATATTGGGAGTGTGAGAAAAGCGAACAGATGTTTCTTCAGTTTTTCTAACTCGAACATAAAACAATGTAACAGACATACAAACAATTGGTGCCAGACTCCTTATAGCTCAGTGAGTAATATACTTTCCCTATAAGTCAAGCGAGTACAGCGAGGTCGGGGGTTTGGCTCTCAATAATACTGGTTAATATATAATAATTCAGGAGTTTGGACAATGGGCCGCATTAGCCTGTCCTGACACTGTGTCACTTTCTGGTCTTCCTCTTTGACTGTTATTTCATACAATTGATTTTTTTTTCTGTCAAAGTCTTTCATAACGATGTAGACACAATTATGGGGAGGAAAGTTGCGAGACCAGAGTTTGAAGGTGGAAATTTAAGAATTACGATAGGTCCTACTTTAGGATAGGTCTACTTTAAAGCTCATCCCACTGCGTTTACACTTCCCTACTTGTACTTTACTTTATTAATCAAACGGGCTGCATCGTGGCCGTTAGTTCACCGAAATCAAGTAACGTTGGGTTTGTTTGTTTGTTTATATATATATATATATATATATATATATACAGGGTGGGCCGTAAGTTTCCATACATAGGAAAAATAAACATTTTTTATGGACAACCATTTTTATTTATATAATATGCTCTACATGGTTGCCATTGTTTTGAAAACACATTTCAATACGTGTTCCCCACTGTTGATGAACACGCATTAGCACAGTTGACGTTATGCTTGTAATGGCGTTGGTGATACGTTCCTTTAGATGATTTATGTCTCGTATCTTTTCCTGATACACCATGGCCTTCAAGTGCCCCCAAAGATAGAAATCAAGGGGGGTGAGATCTGGGGATCTGGGAGGCCACTCCACAGGACCACGCCGACCAATCCAAGCATCCGGAAACTGCTGCTGATCCAAATACCGACGCACGTGAAGACCATAATGAGGTGGAGCTCCATCTTGCTGGAAGTAAACTGGGAAGTTACCTTCCTCGTTTAGCAGGGATGGGAAAATCTCTTCTTGCAACATGTTAAGATACCTTTTCGCATTAAGATTTCCACTGACAAAAAAATTGGTCCAATAATTCTGTCACCCCATATCCCGGCCCACACCATCACTTTACCGGCACCTTGCATCTTCGTCTGACTCAGCCAGTTAGGGTTAGCATTACTCCAATAACGTATGTTTTGCCGATTAACCTCTCCATTGACGTAAAAATTTGCTTCATCAGTAAACAAGATCTTAAAACGCATATTCTTAGGGTATCTGAAACATAAAAACAAACGTTTAATTTTTCCTATGTATGGAAACTTACGGCCCACCCTATATATATATATATATATATATATATATATATATATATATATATATATATATATATATATATATATATATATGAAAAAAACAAAAAGGTTTATTGGCAGACGAATAGCTCATAGTAATAATAAAAAGTAAAACTAAAATGCGATGAAAAGTAATCCAGAGTTGTTGCCCATAAAAATTAATACAGAAGAGATTGGCTTTAGCTTCACTTTTCCTATATGAGACCGGAATTACCCCTTTCGCTATTCATCAATACTGGTCCCATTTTAGTATTTACATTTGCTAAAAAATAGCTTTGTCTAAGCCTAAATATATTATTATTCAACCATTACGAACTCACAAACCTCAAAGTCATGACTAAGCTTAGGAACGGGAGAAGCAAACTGGATTGGTTTAATTTGGTTTAACCATTTTTTTGTCATACCCTGAAGAAGATTTGAAAAATTTTATAGGATTACAGAAGGGTTGAACGGCTTTGTAAAACTTGTTCTCAGTAATTCCTACGGCAAACCTGCCACTAGCAAGAAAATGTTGCCTATAGTTTTGCTAAGGTTTAATTTATATTATATTTAAGAATAACATTGTTATTGGTTCAAATTTATTCGAGAGAGTTATTTAGGTATAGCCTATTTTACTTTCTATTTAGCCTATATTATTACGTGTATAAGCTTATATTTTAAAATTAGACGTATAATTCAGTCATATATAGGCATATAAACTCTAGTTAGTTTAGTTATGTCCGTTTTCCCATTGTATCAGTTTCTCGGAGACACGAGCACCGGACCTCCGGAGCTCTACCAATTGTAGGTTAGGTTGGGCCTATGTAAGAGCCTAACTTGGAGTTGAACTTACCTTAGTAACTCAGTAATTGACTAATTGTAGTACTAACCAAATTAAACCTTATTAATTTGGGTTCTGACAACCTACATATCAAATTCAGGTTTAGCACCCGCAACTTTGAGCCATAAACCCAGAATGAATGAAATTTATACAGTAAAACAAAACCCACCAGCCAATATCCGCTTCAGATATGAAAAAAATTCCAGAAATTCTTATCTGGTTATAAGCCTATAGTATAGGTGATCTTAGGCCACAGCTTATCTCTGTTAGTTTAATATTAAATATACTTTCATAAAAATATTACATCCCCACCCAAGTTTGTTTATGGTTTCGTAGTAATAAAGCAATACTCTCATTCTAATTTACCTTAAAAAATGGTATTCACATTTTTAAAGATTTGGAAAATGGTAGTTTTTAAAAAAACAACAACTAATTGTGGTGATTTTCTTCGGGTTTAATTCAAGGTGGAATTGATGATAAAACTCACTAGAGACAACTAGGTTGAGGTTGAGTCTAATCAAGCTAACCTTAGTGTAAAGAGTGAAGCTGCTCTTTTTCATTTTCACTGTCTTTCTGTCGTACGTACAAAATTCACGCAACTATACGTACGAGACCTTATTTAATTTATCAATGAATAGCTTAACTAATAAAACTTCAATATTGGCGATCCTTCGACTAAGTCGGGATGGGGTTATTAGATTCGTTTGTCCAAGACTGAATGATCTCTTTCCACCTTCGTCTCATTATACATATGGCATCCATCCACAACGAAGAAATGCATTCGGGACAGGACGAGTGTGAAATAATGCATGATCGACAGCGACCTTTATCTTTACTCTTGTGGAATGAACAAAATGATCACAAAAAATTCAAAGACGGATCCCTCGAAAAAGACATTTAACTCTCATATAATTTAATTATGAACTTTATCAATGAGTTTCAGTAATAATAATAATAATAATAATTAATTATTAACTATAATATAATTATTAACTTCCTTCGTAATAGTATAAGTCATGTGACTGTGGGGACCTACAGCTTTACGCGAGATCCGAACCATATCTGAGGGTTACTACATCTGAACGCAAAGGAGAGCCACCCAACGAATTACTGAATAAACCCAACGTTGATTAACCTTGCTGCTCTAACTGAAAGTGGGGTGGCGACGTGGTTAAAGAGAGAGAGAGAGAGAGAGAGAGTTGTTCAAACCCAACTAAAGTAGTACCCAAGCATATATATATAAGCGCCAACAGATGCAGCCTTCCTGTATATACCTCGTTAAAAGAGGCAGGTGAGGATGACTGGCATATCACCATAATCACCGAAGCAACTGCTTATTACCGAAATTAGGCATGATTTGGAAACGTTTTCCATTAGCGAGAGCGCGAAACCATTATTATTTATTCCTTTTTATCTGATTTCAGAGTAAATAGATGTTTATATTTACTCGTCTTTCAAAGTAAAATTTGCTTTTATCGTGTGGGTTGAAATACAACGTAAAAATTATTGTATATCTTACGCGTGTGTACAATAGCGCAAATATGATTGATGAAGAGTCAGCACAGCGCTCATTGAACTCGCGCAAGATTGGGGAATGAAGTGAGATGGCTGCCAAAGAATTTTTCATGATTATGTGACAATTGGATGAGATTATTATACTGAATTTTGTAATCGAAACTAGCTGCAGTATTGATGCAAAATAGTCTTAATTTTAGATGTTAGTATGATAAATATCTTGAATGTTAAGATTAGTAATAACAAACACTTGTTAATACTAGTTCGTAATTTTTGTTTATATATATATTGGCCCAAATACAATAATGAAGCCACAAACAACCAAGTAAATAGAAAACTGATTTCATTCCGGAAATAATCAGGCCTTTTTAATTATTTAATTATTACAAATATCGAAAGAAATTAGCCTAATTAATGTTTCAATTTATTTATCATAGATTATAGGCCTAAAGTCTATTTACATGTTTCATTTATGAATTACCCTTGTATAGTTTCCCTTAAATACAGAGTTATATTACGCATTCTGAACTCATCTAGCCTATTTGTATAAAACCAACCCGCCATATCAACTCAAAAGAAGAAGAAAGACGCTTAAACTTACCGTTAGAACTATGTTTCTCCCAAATAAACAATTTATACTGGAAAATATAGGAATCATCGTGAAAATATGATTGAGACACTAAATATCTTTACTTCTATATTATCCTTTGTCATCTAGGTTAGGTTGAGAGTCCTAGATTTTATGACACACGAAAATTACAATATAAATTCTAGGAATCCTCCTTTGGTCGAAAGGAATACGCTTTTTTGTTAATTAGGAGCATTTGAGAGTCAATGAATATAAATATCGGGTACAATCGTGTAAGATAACGAAAACAGTTAGGCTATACTTTAAACGGGCTATCATTTTCCACCAACATTCCCAACTTCACTTCAATAAGACGCACAATAAATCGTCGCCATACTTCTAATAAACTTCTTCTTTTGACTTAATTCACAGACAGCAGACGATACACTAAATCCATTGCTTCAATATTTGATTGCTGAGCACGTGAATATCGCTAGTTGAGCTTTATTTTCATTCTTTAGAATTCGTGTGAAAAAACTCAGACATACACACGCTTCTACATCACTAATTTATTACTACTGTTCAAACTTTGAGAAATTTTAAATGGAAGATATAAATTATATGTTTTACTTTTATTTCCAAGTTTCTTTCTAAGAAAGTTTAGTACCAATTTAAGGTGTCACAGAACATACAAACATACATACATACATACACTTTCCCGTATCGTGGTTCCTGGCCCTCCCACAGATACCGCTATGGTAAAGATGCCAGACTTTGCCATGTAAGATATTAAACAATACAATAATGAAATGGAATAAACATTCCAACCTCATTTTTAGTAATAAATTTATTTCCTTTGGGATAAGAATTAATATTTGTTAATCTAAATAGAGTTTGAACTACGAAATTTATTCTTAAAATAATGAAAGACGCGTAGCAAACAATACTAACTAAGTAAACAAATTGAATCGAGACTCTGATTGGCTGAACCACACTCCCAAGATGTAGGTCACGACGAAATTGAAATTGCGGGAAATTTAAATACACCACTAAATAACAATCCAAAAAGAGAGAAAGAAAAATAATGAAAAAAGTCGTGTAGTAATAATTTTTTTACTCCTTTCATCCTTAACTATTTTTTAAAAGAACAAATTTCGTGAATGGTTTTCTCCTTCAGTACTTCCTAAATGTGAATTTAATTATAGGTCCAATCATGCATGTATAGTATCGTACAATAAAGATAAGAATTGTCTCCTAATTTAACAAACTTAAACTTTATATATTTGCAGTGTAAATAACAAGATTAAAGATGAAGGAAGACTTTATATATGCATAACTAAAGAAGAAAAGGAAAAAAATTACAATGAAAATGAAATTAGCCTAATGGAAAGAAAGTATGATCAGAAAACGGTTTTTTTGGTAAATATCAGACAGGATTTCAGTGTTTTTTTGTTGACGTAATTTTTTAATTTTATTTGAATAGATTTTCTGTTTTCACTTTCTGATAATTAAAGGAGGTTCTTATACTAACTTTCATTGTGCTTTGCCTCATTTTCGACGACATTTTTTCAATGCAAAAATATTTCCTTTTCAATACATTTTTATTAAGAAAAAATCTCTCTCTCTCTCTCTCTCTCTCTCTCTCTCTCTCTCTCTCTCTCTCTCAGTAAATTTAATTAGTTTAAAAATTGCTTTTAGGAGTTTTTCTTATCCAGTTTATTTTCGATATTAGGCTGAACTGATAAGGAGAAACTACTCAAGAGGAGAGTGCTTGTTGAAATTCTTTATATATATATATATATATACACAAACTCAGAATGGTTCCCTGAGAACAATATATGTTAAACACAGACCGTGCATGGCACAAGGAACTCTTCTGGGAAAATTAAATCCACTATAGTCCGAATAAGTAATGATAAATGACAAATACCATAGTTTTTTTCCTTTTTCATGATTTTAGCCCGACGTGGGCAACGGGTCTCTCGCAAAGAGATCCCATAAATATAGCTTCCCTCACCAGCTATCTGCAAAGCAGACAGGATCCAGCTTTGGGACGTGGATCTAGGGTTTAAAGCAAACCTAGATCCCTACACTCAGAACCTCTATATAAGTAAAAGACTCGTTGCATTCACGTCGTGTTGAATAAATCAAAGAAAAAGGGGGTAACTATTGTATTTTTAGCCAAAAAAACCAAAACTTAAACCTCAACCGGGACATTGAGCGTCCACTTTTCAAGGCACGAAACACGTCCGTTTAGTATACACAAACGACGTGAATGCAACGAGTCTTTTACTTATATAGAGGTTCTGAGTGTAGGGATCTAGGTTTGCTTTAAACCCTAGATCCACGTCCCAAAGCTGGATCCTGTCTGCTTTGCAGATAGCTGGTGAGGGAAGCTATATTTATGGGATCTCTTTGCGAGAGACCCGTTGCCCACGTCGGGCTAAAATCATGAAAAAGGAAAAAAACTATGGTATTTGTCATTTATCATTACTTATTCGGACTATAGTGGATTTAATTTTCCCAGAAGAGTTCCTTGTGCCATGCACGGTCTGTGTTTAACATATATATATATATATATATATATATATATATATATATATATATATATGAATAAAACCACGAAGGGAAAAAGAAACACAAAGTATATATATGTATATATATATATATATATGTATATATATATATATATATATATTAAGGGTGTGCGATTCGGATATTTTTATTTCGATTCGATTTTCGATTCGATTCGGCCACTTGTTTTCGATTCTCGATTCGATTCGACTGTGACTGTGCACTGCACTCACCTATGCTTTACAATTTGCATACACCAGCACCAACAGAACAACATACATGCACTAGCAACAACATACTGAAAAGCGTAATAAACAAATGAACCCGAAGAACTGGTCCAAATTTGTCACACCGCAAGGCGCGCACGTGATTCTGTGACATCACAAAATCAAAAGCTGACTTTTATAACATTATTATATTATTATATTATATATAATAATAATAATAATAAATATATAATTTTTTTTCAATTGTTATTCCACGGTTTCGACATTCCATGGTTTTGGGGTAGCGCCAATTTATCGTCTCGACAGGTTACAGTTAGCGAATCGAAGAATCGAAATTTCTTAGCTCTAAGTCGGGTCGGGTTTCGATTCTTTTACTGAATCGACCCGAATCGACATTTTCGATTAATCGCACAGGACTAGTATTTTATATATATATATTTATATATATATATATATATATATATATATATATATATATATATATATATACACACAGTATGTGTGCGTGTGTGTGTGTGTGTGTGTGCGCGCGCATGTGTGATTTTCCATATGAATATTTCTACTTGGATATTTTGTTAGCTTAGTAAAGTTTAAAATTTAAGGGCCAGATTAAATAAAAATTAATCTCAATATTTCCTGCAGTTAATGTTTGTATATTTTGTTAAAATATTGTGATATTTAATTTCATCTAATTAATTTTTGGGATCACCTGAAGACTAAAGCCACCAATGTCAATCGCCATTGACGATTGGTTGGGTTTAGTCATTAGTATTTTCGTTAAAACTAACGAAAATATCACGGCTTAACCTAACCAATCGTCAATATATATATATATATATATAACAACGAAAATATCACGATTAAACCTAACCAATCGTCAAGGGCAATTGACAGTGGGGGCTTTAGTCTTCAGGTGATCCAATTTTTTTATGGGAGTCCCCCTTCCAAATTTCCCCATAATTGTGAATTTTTCAAGATGTGAAAAGCATTGAAATATATTAACTACGCCCACAAATAGGCCTAAGCTTAAAAAAAATGTCGGTGCTCTTCCAATATGTGCTCTACCTTAAAATTTACATTCCAATACGTGATCTACCTTAGATTATTCGGATTAGCAGCAGGTACGATAGTTAGCCTTATAAGGCTAACTAACGAAAATATCACGACTTAACCTAACCAATCGTCAAGGGCGTATAGTTGACCTAACGATTGGTTAGGTTAAGTCATGATATTTTCGTTAGTTAGCCTTATAAGGCTAGTTTCACAGTAGAGCACGTATTGGAATATGGTAGATCACAGTTTCGCGGTAGAGCACATATTGGAAGAGCACCAAAATGTGTCTACCTAAATTTGAATGTAGGCCTATATATTTATAGAAATAATAATAAATACCTAAAATAAATAACAATCGTTAGTATTAGCCGAAAAACAATTACAGCATAGGAGAGGGTATATCTAGAAGGAGATTGTACAGTTAACGAAAACATCACAACTTAACCTAACCAATCGTTAAGGGCGTACAGTTGACATAACCGGGCATTCAATGATTTTCTCGTAGGTTTCGATTAATTTTAAGCAACTTTAAGCAAATTTTAAGCCCGGTTAGGTTAATTGAATATAGTCAATTAACCCGTACGCCCTTGACGATTGGTTAGGTTAAGTAGTGATGTTTTCGTTAACTTTAACAAAAATATCACGACTTAACTTATTACTGTATATCGCGTTGTGGCAATATCAACTTTACCACATTACGTTGTGAACAATAACTCGGCAGCCAGAAAGCGAAATTATAATTATTTCGTGTTCTTGAATTTCGAGATCGTCCAGAACGCGTTGTGGCTCTTGGGAAAAACCCACGACGAGAAAAATATTCTTATTTCGCTTTCTTGTAATTTTGCGCTGTTCACATCGTGTTGTGGTCGTTTTTTTTCGCTCAGTGAGCCGATTTCGTTGTTTGAGCTCAACACACACACACACACACACACACACACACACATATATATATATATATATATATATATATATATATATATATATATATATATTATATATATATATAAATATATATAAATATATATATATATATATATATATATATATTATATATATATATATATATATATATATATATATATATAATATATATATATATATATATATATATATATAGTGGCGTTCAAAAGTCTGCGTTCACCTCAGTTTTAGACAATTTCTAGAAAATAATACAAATCTGAGAAAGTATGTCCATTATATTAAGGTATTTTCTTTTACAAGAAATGGTATTTCATATATTCTACTACATGTGTAAGTAATGTTGCTTTTATTTCATAAGAAAGGACACATTAATGAAAATGGTCCTTTTTGGTCCTGTTACGTTTTTTCCTTTGCAGTATAATAACATCGATTTTAATCCTCAAAATAGTGTATTCATACAGTAATTTTAACAACTGGTCTGTTATAACTGATAAAAACAATTAGTCAATGACATTGTAGCAATTTGATTAAAAAATAATTAATCATTTTCTCTATTCTCTCTTTAGAGGTCGTAAGTGAAATATCTAAGGAACTAAGTTTATTCCAGAGAGGACGAATAGTTCCCCTTTCAATAGAGGGAATGTCCCAACGCCAGATCTCGGCAAAAATTAACGTTTCAAAAGGGGTCGTCCAAAGAACTATTAGCAGATATAAAGAATCTGAATCGTGCTCTTCAAAGACAAAATCTGGCAGACCTAAAGTGACTGCTGATTCTGAGCATCATTACATCAAGGTTACATCACTGCGTGACAGAAAAGCCAGGGCTACGCAGATTCAGGCACAGTTGAATGAACAACGGGACTCTCTAATAAGTACAAGTACTATAAAAAGAAGACTCATAAAAGCTGGTCTCCATGGCAGAGTTGGTGTGTCCTAACCACTAGTGAGGAAACAAAATAAAGCTAAAAGATTGGAGTGGGTGAGAGAATATCGAAATTTTACTGTAGACGACTGGAAAAAAGTTCTTTTTACTCATGAATCAAAAGTGGAACTTTTTGGGTCTCGTAGAAGAGTTTATGTTAGACGTAGAATCAACGAAAAACTGATAGATCCCTGCATAAAACATTCAGTAAAACATGGTAGAGGCAACATTCAAGTTCGGGGTTGTTTCAGTTATTTTGGAGTCGGAGATCTTCACAGAATCACTTACACTCTCACAAAAGAGAGGTACCACTCCATACTAGTGACTCCGCCCCGGGTAGTAGTGAGACACGCAATACCATCAGGATTGAGGCTTTGTGGTCAAGGATTCATCTTCCAGCAGGATAGCGACCCAAAGCACACTTCTAACCTTTGCATGAACTATCTCAACAAGAAAAAAGATGAAGATGTTCTACAAAATAATACAAATTATAAAGTTCCCTCCACAAAGTCCTGATCTCAATCCAATAGAGCATCTTTGGGATCATTTGAAGCGCCTGAAAGCTAAAAAGAATATAATTTCTCTCGATTTTCTCTGGGAGAATGTAGAAGAATGCTGGAACGGCATAGCACAAGATGTTATCCAGAAACTTATCGAATCTATGCCTCACAGAGTGGAAGCTGTCATTAAAGCAAAAGGAGGTCATATCGATTATTAATAAGATTATACCATTAAATTGTTAATTTCTTTACTAATTTATAATAATTACATTTAGAAGCAAATAATGTAACAATAAAATATCAAATTTTGTTGTAATTATCATATATATTTATGCAATTTACAATAAATCATCGCACGGAACATTATATGTATATATAAAGGGTGTCCCAGAAGTCTTGGAGGGGTTTTATTTGGCTATAACTTTTTTGTTTGGGGATCAAATAAAAAAAGGTTTGTAACACTTGAAAATATATTTATTGCGATTTTAATTACAAATTTAATATCTGGTGAAAATCTTCATTTTCATTGCGTACGTTATCCGACTCTAATGATCTTGTGGCTTGATTTCTTGAGCAATTTGAATTTTGTGCGGGTAAAGATTGATATCCTCTCTTAAAATTCGATGTAAGGAACTTCTTGAAATGTTTAATTCCTGACTGCGTCGTCGGACTGATGTGGATTCTCCTCAACGCTTTCACGAACCATCTCAACCCGAGTTGGATTTCGGCAGTGGTGGGCACCGTTAACCAAAAAGTTAACTTCGATAACGATAATCCGTTAACCCCAATTTTTAACTCCGATAACGATAATCCGATAATTTTACTACAAAGTTAACGGAAGTTAACGATAATCCGTTAACGATAACTATTTCTTTACTAACATTTAAAAAAATCAAGGAAAAAAGCGTTAAAACCCATAGAAAATGTTTATTTATGCAAAATCCAACAATAAATAGGTATTTAACTGTATTTTTATCAAGTTTTGCAACTTTTTTGCTTAATAACTTTTTTTTTAATTTTTAATAAAAAATGTACTGATTACGTTTTGAAACCCTTGTAACCACTAACCATTAATTAAATTTTAATTTACCAGAGAATTATTATGGCGGGAACTGAAAGGTAAAATTAAATTTTAGGCACATTTATTAAAGACTATGTCACAATGTGCTGGTTGCCCTTCAGAAAGACCAACTTCTCAAAGTTAGGCCCAACTGCCAGTCTTGACCTCTTGGGCCTCCCCAACCTCCCCTTGCGAGATCTGGAAGCAGACTGAAGTTATGGCGGTTTGAATTCATTCGCGGAGCGGTGATCTTCCGTGAATGACTCCTCGCAGTTAACGTGTTAACGGACTTTAACAGACTAAATATCGAGTTATCGGAAGTTAATTAATTAACTGGTCCGATAACGATAAATGGAAATTAACTTCCGTTAATAGTCCGTTAAAAAAGTTAACTTCGTTAATTAACTGTTATCGGATTAACGCTTTAGTGCCCAACACTGGATTTCGGCTTGTCCGAGGACGCCCAGTCCGTGGTTCGTCTCCCTGACCCTTTCCCATACGAAATTTAGCGACATACCGTCGAATAACGTGATCAGAAGGAGCAGAACTTGTGTTGAATTTTAATCTAAACGTTCTTTGAGAGGCAACGATGGAAAAGTTGTTTGTCAAATAAAATTCCACAGTAGCCACTCTTTGTTGCACTGTCCAGGATTCCATTTTCATTAATCGCAGCAAGGGTACTTTAACTGAAAGTAATAAAACCCCTCTGAGACTTCTGAGACACCATATATACATATATGATATATCAAGGAATAAGAGGACGAAGAGATGGTACATGTTTATTTACAAACGTTTCAGAAATTTTCATTTTCCATCATCAGTGAAACATTTAAGAAGTGAAGTGATCGCAGTTTGTTTTCAATCAAGTTATCATAGAAAGATACGACTGGGTCACGTTGAAAAGGTACAAAGACTCAAAAAACGTCTACCGAAAATGGAGGAAAACAAACTACTACCTTCATTTCTTGAATGTTTCCACCGATGATGGAAAATGAAAATTTCCGGAACGTTTGTAAATAAACATGTACCAATATTGTACCATCTCTTCATCCTCTTATTCCTTGCTAAGCTACGGTTCCCCAAGAACAAACCCTTCAATCAAGGTGTGTATACACATATATATATATATATATATATATATATATATATATATATATATATATATATATATATATATATATATAACTTGGGGGGGAGGGGGTTCTGTATGAGAAAGCTGGATTTTTTTTTATCATTTTAAAAATATTCCCAACTATTCCCAACTAACAAAACTTTTACAGTAAAAAAAAAAAATATTTTTTTTATATTAAATTTTCTAATGTTAGGTTTAGAAATTTTTAGATTTAAAAAAAATGTATTCTTACTTTCAATGTATTCTTACTTTCAGCATATATATATATATATTATATATATATATATATATATATATATATATCCTAAGAAGCAAACCGCAAAATGTACTGTAATTCTGAAAGCAATAACTTTTAGTCTTCCTTGGTGAGAAAGTTGCATACCCATTTTCTCACACTATTTCCCCGCCCCCCCCTATGTGATTTATAAACTACTTATCATATGAAAATATATCTTTCAGTTTTAGAATATAATTTTTTTATTATTATTATTTAGCGGACATAACGTGTATATATATATATATATATATATATATATATATATATATATATATATATATATATATGATGAATAAAACCACGAAGGAAAGGAAACACAAAATGGTGCTCAAGCATATACAATATGTATAGATGTAATCATAGTATCAAGTCGGATAGTTCTAAAGCGCTCGTTAAAAACAGAGATATAATTGAAAGGAATATTCTAGAATGTGCATTTATCCATTTTAAAAATAATTTCAATAACATTGGGGGAATGTATAAAATTGACAATATCCTGTTAAAATACCTTTTGCCTCTAATTAACTCTTGTTAATCAGGTGCTAATCTTTTTATTTTTCTGTCCCGCTGTACATACAGTAAGTATATATTTTTGTCATTTCGCCTTCTCCCTTCATTCCCTAACGAGGTGTACTTCTGAATACACGAAAGAGCTTGGAATCATTTTTCTTTTTCCTTGAGAGTTTGCATCATATATATATATATATATATATATATATATATATATATATATATATATATATTGGTTTACTCGTAAATAAGATAATAACTAATTATATTATTACATTAGAAAGTTAATCCTGGGAATAGCTATTATGAATAATTGGTATATGTTGTTTCAATTAGGAAAAAAGAAATCCCCCGTGCATGAAAGTTTGGTTCTTCTTCTTCTGAATTTTGTTTAAGCATTTTCACAGCACATTAAATATAATTATTACATTTATGAAAGAAAAAATTGAACAATATAATGTAGTAGACAGTAAATATAAGTAATTATAGTTAAAAATAATTTTCATCTTGAAGATATATACAGGGTGAGTCAAAAATAACATCTTGAAAATATATACAGGGTGAGTCAAAAGTCTGGAAACGTTGGAACTATGCTTTTCAATGCAAATATGTACAGTATACGTAAATATTATTATAAAAATCCATTTTTTTTTTTTTTGCGCGAAACTACAACAGTAAATATGTTACGGGGAATCTGTGTAACTAGGGATTTCATGAAATCCCTAAAATGTTCAGGAATTTTATGTAAGATTAAGTTATGATATTTTCGTTAAACTTACGGGAAAATTATTGAATACCCGGTTCGGTCAACTGTACGCCCTTGACGACTGGTTAGGTTAAGTCGTGATATTTTCGTTAAAACTAACGAAAATATCACGACTTAACCTTACATGCAATCCCTGAGCATTTTAAGGATTTCATGAAATCGCTAGTTACACAGATTCCCTGTAACACACACACAAACATATATATATATATATTTTTTTTTTTAGTTCAGGAAGAACCGATTCGCCTCTATTTAAAGGGCATATCTCAGCGGAAAAACAAAGAAAAAGTGAGAGGAAAGACAGAGGAAAAAGAAAGGGTGGAGGGGACAGTCGAAGTGGAAAAAGACCAAGGATGACAAGGACTGCAGGGTCGAGCCCCATCATCTTGGGTGCTAGGGCCGGGAGGGCGCACGTGAAACCTCCAGGAACAAGCACGTACAAACGAGCACAAAGAGCACTCAAGAGCACGAGCTTAGAACCCCCTTGCGGGGATATATATATATATATATAAGTGTACGTATATTAAGAGGTAAAAACAGAAATTTTGTAGTTGCATTTTCGCGTTTATTCCGTAAAATTACTAGTGCATAAATATAGAGGAATTAAAGGTATTATTATTATTTAAAGTGTGGTATCTTTATGGTTTTAGATTTTGGTTTACCTCTGCATTTCCTGTTGTGGATTGTTTCGAATGAAAACTCGCTTTCTCCACGTCCATAAGTCAAAATAGTGTGTGTGTGTGTGTGTTATGTTCAGTTGTACTTTTAAAATTAAGTCTTTTCTAGCTGGTCGTGGTGGATATTTGTATGGGTTTTATGTCGAACAAATTACTTTGACAGAACGACGTGACTGATGCAGATTTTTACTGACTTAATGTAATGCAAATTTAACCGATCACCCAAGGAATACATCAAGCTAAGACTGTATTTTTAATTTTTTTTTAACTGAATAACCTTTGTTAATAATAAAATAAATACAATGGTTTTTACAATTTATAATGACATAAATAATCGTGAAGCTGGACTATTTATTTTATTTAATTTGACCCTTATTAAGCTTTAGGCTTTACTGGGCTCTTAAAAATGGAAAAGGGAAATGATAATCGTGTCGCAACTTTATTTGGCTCTATATAAATATCAATAGGCGATGAAGCCTTATGTTTTGTAGGCTTGTAGTTATACTGCTCATCTCATTAATTCTCTGGCTGGAAAAGGACATACGACACAGCGATCAACCAACGTCTGCTTGTACACAGCGTTTGTCTAAAATTTCATGTTGAATATAGTTTCAGAAAATGTCTTATCTTTATCATACACAGAAAATGAGAAACAATAAAATTGACCCAAATTAACCAGTCTCACTGGTGTCTTTGGTGACTGTTAAAACTACCCAGGTTGCCATATTTAAAGGGTAGGCCCTTGGCACTCGTTGTTTTAACCATTTTGGATGGTCATGAAAACTTGACTAAAAATTAGTTTGACCCTTAATGTCTAATCCTAGTCTGTTGTCTTTGTTGACTGTCAATTATTTTTTATCCGTACTTTTCACGTGTTCGAATGGAACAGCACCCTTTGAAAAGTAATCAAACATTACATGATATACACTGAAAATGAAAGCTGGTTAATTCGATCAAATTAAAGTAGATTTGCTAGTGTCTCTATGGGTATTTTTATTGTGTCCAAATGAACATTAGAAACATGTCACACGTACAGTATACTGTCCCTACGGTATAAATATGGTATACCCTACTTATACAATGATACTCATCAATGGATGAGTTACCATTTTCATCCAGAAGTGGTAAATTATTTTAATATATTAATGTACACTGTACAGGTGGTTTCCAAAGAATGTAAAAAAGGAAAGAAGAGAAACGCGAGAGTAGAAAAAGAGGGACAGAGATACGAGCAAAAATGCCTAGGCCTAACCAGGCCACCAGGTTGGGTGTCTGGGTTTAACGAGAAGTTCTCAGTCGTGGGGGCAAACTCTCGTTGTAGGTTTGGAGATCAGAACTCCGAAGCTTACTAACTCCAAAACCAAGCCAACAGACCCCTTAAAAACATGGTGATAGGTGCCAGCAACCAGGGTCGGATTAAGCTACCAAGGTACCCAACGTCAACCAGAATTATTGAGTCCCTTAATATTATAAACTCTTTAATTGAATTTGTTTTTTCAATACTAATTTTAAAATCTTTTTTGAACTCACCTACCGTCCCTTTCAGTATAAAAATAATATTTTTCCAATAGAAGTGTGTGTACAGTATATCAGAGACAATAAATGACATAGGAAAAAGAGATAAAACTTGTCATTGTTACATTTGTTAGCACAACAAAGAAATCACATTTTCAGTATTGACACAATTTTGATACTTTTGTGGAACAAAAAACAGGAAAAGAAGCAATTAAAAGTTACAATTTTTGTTTCGCGATTTTTCTGAAGCAAATTTGTCTATGATGTCATTGAACTGGAGAGACTTTGTGATCTCATGATCATTTGATAGAGAAGTAAGTGCATTCAGTCGATCTTGACTCATAGTTGAGCGTGGCCAATGGTTTACTCTCACTCACCGTCATTTCCGTTCGATTCCGCGCCCAAGAATGGGAAAATGAGAAAGTGAGAATCTCAAAGGAGGCATTTTCAAATCGGTCTATTCTCAACTCGTCATTCTCATTCCCATCCACGGCCTTTCCCACTTACGATTGGTTAGGTTAGGTCAGCGGTTCTCAAACTTTTTCTTCTTCTGTACCCCTTGAATTCTTTCACAGGATTTTCTGGATTTTCGAGATAGACGATTTTTACTTTCTTTACGACCGTGTGACTCATCGCCGTTTGTTAATCGTATATAAAATTAAAAGGGTTATATTTTCAGGACCCCTTCGCGCACCCCTGGGGGTACGCCGTACCCCAGTTTGAGAACCACGGGGTTAGGTTATGATTGGATAGGATACGATAAGTTAGATTATGATTGGTTAGGATACGATAAGTTAGATTATGATTGGTTAGGATACGATAAGTTAGGTTATGATTGGTTAGGCTAATATTGCGTTAGGTTCTGATTGGTTAAAATACGTTAGGTTAGGAAATATCAAACATTCCCACTCAGCCCATTTGCCGTGAGTGGGAATGTTGTTGTTGTTGTTGGTTAGCCGATCAGCCCACCCTGATCGAGCAAGCCGGCGGCACGCAGGTAACCGATCGCCCTCTCCTGAGTGGACCAGAGGTTCAGCGCACTAGTGATGTTGTGTTGTGTTCTATGCTGTGCTAGAGCGGTACAGTCTGTCATAATGTGTTCAATTGTTTGTGGTGTGTCCTGGCACAGGTGGCAGGTGTCGTCTGTGGAGTTGTCTAGTCTGTGTTTATTTGTCTGTAAGTTTGGGTGATGTCCACATCGGAATCGTGCTACGTTAACTCGATCCGATCTGCTCAGGCTGGTCTCTGACCTGTCAATGGGTGGCAGCTTCGCACCTAGGACCGCATTCGGACCGAGTCGTGTCAGTGCTTTGTGGGTTAGATGTGTGTGTGTATGTGTTTTCTGTACTGTGTCTGTGGGGCGTGGTATGGAATGGAGTATTTGGTTATAATGTCTTTCTGGTGTTACCTTAATGGTGCGAGGTGTTGGTGCATGATTGTACATGTAGTGGCAAGGGTGTTGTGGGTTAGTTGTAGCTGCTGCCATGAGTTGTGTTCCCCTCATGTTTAAATGTTCCCTAATTATCAGTATTTTTGTTTCTGTGTGCAAGTGTTCTATTGGTGTTGTTTGAGTACATCCTGTAATGATAAGAAGTGCGTTTTTTTTTATATTGTCTGTAAGGTGTTTATGTTGTGTTTGAGATAATGAGTGCCCAGCATAGGCTAGCATAGTCCATAACTGAGTGAATATATTGTTTGTATATGAGTGATGTTGTTTCCTGCTGGTGTCCAAAGTTTGTGCCTGTTAGTACCCTATGCGTGTTAAATCTTGACGTACATTTGTTTTTAATGTCCTGAATGTGGTTTGCAAAAGATAATGATGTGTTGTATGTGACCCCCAAGTACTTTGGTCCTGTGAGTGTGTGGAATGTTGTTGTTGTTTAGTGTAAGCTGTGGAGTTATCTGGTCTTCTTTTGTGCTGCTTGTTAGCAAGGTGATGGTTGATTTTGTGGGCACTACTTTGAGTCTATTGTGTATGAGCCAGTCTTGTATACTGTTTATATATGTTTGTAGGTTATTTGTAGCGCTATCGATGTTGTTGTGGGTGGATGTTAGAGTGATGTCATCTGCATATGATGATAAGGTAAGCTTGTTATCTATGGGTGTTGGAATGTCATGCATGTATAAGTTGAACAGTGTTGGTGAGAGAACAGAGCCTTGAGGGTACCCCGTTCAGGAAAAGCTTGTTTTTGGATGACTTGTCATTAAATGTGACATATGAGTATCTTCCTGAAAGATAGTTGCTCATCTACCTTTTGGTGTTATTGTGCAATGTACATGTTAGTGTTGAGTATTTTGTTTATGAGAGGGAAGCGTGGGATCGTATCAAATGCTTTACTAATGTCTATTGTTGCTAATAGTATACGTTGAGCTGGTCGTCTGGAGTTGATGCCATCCATGATGTGCTGCGTGGGGTTAGTGAGTAATGTCGTGGTTGAGTGGTGCGGTCTGAATCCATGTTGAGTAGGCGATAGTGGTATGTGTGGGTTGGTGATTTGTAAGATTAGTCTTTCTGTTACTTTGGAAGGTGAGCACAGTAAAGTAATGGGTCTATAGGAAGCTGATTCTGTTGGATTTTTGTTTGGTTTGAGTAGTGTAATAATTTTACCCTGTTTCCATATGTTAGGAATAATACAGTGTTGGCATGAATATGTGCTGATATTTGTGAGAGCTAGTATTCCTTGTGGGACCCAAGTGTTTAAGGTGTATGTTAGATATGTTGTCTGGTCCAGTAGCCTTCGAATTCTTAATGTTTTTGATGATCTTGGTGGTCTGGTCTGTATTGAAGGGTGTAATGGTCGTGTCGAGTCTGTAGGTTTTCTTGTGTCTGGTTGTTTCTCTGGCTGCGTGTTTTTGGTTGTTGTCTCTGTTTAGGTGACTTATCTTTGCGTAGTGATTAACTAGAATGTTAGCTTGTTGTGTATATGTTGGGATATTATTTTGGCTGTCGACAGCCGCGTGAGGTGTGAATGCCGCTGTTAGAGTGGGTAATACTGTTTATAGTCTTGTATAGCCTGGATGTATCTGTAGAGTGGTTTAGTGTTGTTATGAATTCCCTAAATGTTTCTGTTTGTTTTTCTTTAAGTTTGTTGTTTATTTGTGTTGGGCTGTTGTATCTGCTGTTTTATGGCTTCTGTGTGTGGTATTTGTGTGTTATGTTTGAGGTTGTTACGTTACCTCATGAGGTGGGCTATTTCTGTAGTGTAATTTGGGTTGTATTTCCTAATGTTACCCTCGGGTATGTATTTGTTTGCATTGTTGATGATCTGATGAAATGTCTTGAGTGTTGTATTGATGTTTATGATGGGTGTGCTGTTTAATGTGGTGAATTGTTCCTCGGTCTGTATTTTGAACTGTTCCCAATCAGCTTTCTTGTAATTTCTGTAAGTGTGCCTAAGGCTGTTGGAGCAGAGTATAGAATGTGTTGTAATGATGATGGTCAGGTGGTCTGATGACAGTTGTTTTTCTATTCTCCAGTGTTTATGTGTTGCTAGTGAGGGGGAACGGAACGTTATGTCTGGGGAGGAGTTTGAGTATCCTGCTTGATGTGGTATGTGTGTATGTTTTTCTGTGTTGTTAAGAATGAAGAGGCTGTTTAGTTGGCGCCTCTGGTGTTGTTTTGGTTGTGCAAGTACCAACTAGTGTCTTTAGTGTTGAAGTCTCCTCCTAAGATGACATTGGAGAGAGAGGCCAGATTATGTAACTGTGGATTGTAATTGGCTGGCACCCGAGGTGAACTATCTGGTGGGATGTAAATGTTTTACGTGTCAAAACAGATATTTTCATAAGCGGTCTCTGACTTTTGCACGGTACTATATATATATATACAAAGGTGGGCACCCGGGCCTCAAAAAGGACCGACGGTCCCGGTCCCGGTCCTTTCTGAAGATAGGACCTAGGAACGACTCGGTCCTCGGTCCTTATATATAATATAAGTGAAAAATTTGATTAAAATGAAAAATGAAATTAAAGACACCGGAAATCTTTAATTTTATTAACGTAAATTATAATTAATACAATACATAAATGATGAAAAAAGTTATTAAGTTAAATGCTTGAGTTTCCCTTCAAGAAGACTAGCATTTCAAAATGGCTGTCACTGAGCCCTGACCTTTTCGGCTTGAGGACGTCCTTCCCCAAAGAGAAGAGCCTCTCCACGGCGGCAATGGATGGGATAGGCGTGTTAAACTTGATGAACAAGTCCTTCAACGCCGGGCTGGGGAACGAGTCCTTGTTGAAGATGAAGGGTTTCACAGGCCTCTCGCTGAGAAAGTATTTGTCCAGGTACGGCCAGGGATTGCCGGGTTCAGTTCTTCCGCTAGGAACTCCAGTTGCTTGACTTGAAGTTGAAGCACTAACATCAGTAGATTCTTCGTCTCCTCCAGGTGTTGAAACAAGTTTCATTTCAGTCTCAGTCTCTTTCTGAGTCTTCTGGAGGAAACGATCCATCTTCTTTAGAACTTCAAATAATCACTAAACACACTAAAATCACTAAAAAAGACCGTCCGGAATTGCTTAAAAATGGACCGTCGCTCGTCATTTCGGTCCTCACTGAGAAAAGGACCGACTTTCCCGCTCACGGTCCTTAAAAAGGACCGAGTTCCTGGAGTTCGGTCCTTTTGGAACTCGGTCCTGCCCACCTTTGTATATATATATATATATATATATATATATATGTGTGTGTGTGTGTGTGTAGTGGCCTACGGATCACCGATTTGATGTGGCTAAGAAAGTAGGCTTACTATAATTACTGAATAAGAATGAAATAAATAATTAAGGGTTACAGCCCAAACAAACAATATTTGACAAGGAGAGAGAAATGACTGTGGTTTTGTGTTTAATTAGGAAAATAAATCAATTATTTGTTCACAGCTATTAACAGTTCAATAAAGGTACTTCAGTCTCTTTTCGAAGAAACAAATTGTAAATTTTCGGCAACTTTTTTTAACTGATTCTTTCTTGTTGTAATTTCCGCTTTCAAACTCCATTCATGCGGCGAATATGATCGAACATATGATCACTTCTGATGCGTCGCGTATCAGTGATACAAACCGAATCTAGTAATTAAAATTACGATTTGAGTATTATAGCCTGAGAATTACTCTGCAATAGCTTTGAATTTAAAGTAAATAGTAACACTTCCTTGCGTCCCGCGTCGATTAGAAGGACGAAAAAAAGGCACGTAAACTATTGTTCTAAAACTTATCTTTTTCGGTATTTTTTTTTATCTCAATTAAAAGGTGGATGTACAATAACGTTTCATTTATTTACACGGTTGAGCGATCACCTAACCTGGCAGAGTGGCTGTAAGAATTAACTTGATTAGCTGGTGTGAAATGGGCACATCACTGAAATCTGATGTCTCCGAAACTTAATTTCTCTCTCTCAAAAGTCACACATCATAGGAATTTTCAGTGTTGACTATAATATATTATTTTTTTTCAGGTAAGGGATGGCTGCGAAATTAACAATAGACGAGAGGGTGAGCTTGGTTTTAATGTACAGAATACCAGTACTACAAATCGATGAATGGGACAGAATTTAAATTCTGTACCGATTCATCGATTTGTAGTACCTGGTATTTTATACATTAAAACCAAGCTCACCCTCTCGTCTATTGTTAATTTCGCAGCCATTCCTTACCTAAAAGAAAAAATAATATATTATAGTTAACACTGAAAATTACTATGATGCGCGACTTTTGCGCCACCCCTATATATATATACATTTAAACTGCAAACACGCAGTATAATTAACGTAAAGAACGACGCTTGTATAGGAGAATATTCCGCGCAAGATGAGAGCGAGAGAACGAAACAAATGAAAAAATGAGGTAACCACCCGGGAATCGAACCCGGGATCTTCCGATTGCCGGTCAGATATGATAACCATTACACCACGGGCCTCACTCAATCAAATGCCGTAATTCCTCTACATACGCGCAGAAACCAATGCCCCAAGGGGGCACCTCCCGCATGCCGTACATTATATACATTTAAACTGCAAACACGCAGTATAATTAACGTAAAGAACGACGCTTGTATAGGAGAATATACCGCGCAAGATGAGAGCGAGAGAACGAAACAAATGAAAAAATGAGGTAACCACCCGGGAATCGAACCCGGGATCTTCCGATTGCCGGTCAGATATGATAACCATTACACCACGGGCCTCACTCAATCAAATGCCGTAATTCCTCTACATACGCGCAGAAACCAATGCCCCAAGGGGGCACCTCCCGCATGCCGTACATTATATACATTTAAACTGCAAACACACAGTATAATTAACGTAAAGAACGACGCTTGTATAGGAGAATATTCCGCGCAAGATGAGAGCGAGAGAACGAAACAAATGAAAAAATGAGGTAACCACCCGGCATCCTCCTCCCGAGGAGGATGCCAGTGGGCGTCGAAACTGTCGTGGAAATAAACTCTGTCTATTAGAGTGGGTTTTTATTTTCATATTTTGACCTTCACGTAGAAAAAAGTGAAGTTTTTTGCATTTATCATTAAACTTACTTAGGCTAAGCCATTTTCTTTCTGTCCAAAAGTTGACTTGACTTGAAATTACAATCTTTCACTGACATTCAAGTCAAATTTGTGGACGAAATGAATGCGCAATTTTATGCGGAAACACGAGTTTGTGACGTCAAATGTAAACAAAACTCTGTTAAGTCGACCTACTTGTAATTCAAGAGCTAAACTCTCTTCATCTGGATACTCAACAGCAGGGACTTTTTTAACATATATACTAGTGGGCCAAATGGCCCACTTGCCCTTGTGTTTGGCCCACTAGTCAATTTTAAGCTTTGGAGTAAAAATATTGATTCTAGCAAGGTCTCCCATGCACTTGAGAAGAAAATGGGAGTGATCAGCTGAGTGACTGACTGTGGCGGTTACGTTAGAGCAGTGGTCGGGGAACAGGGGTAAATTACCCCAAATGGGGTAAATTTAAAAATTTTTTGGGGTAATGCGTGCGGTATGAGAGACACTTCCCTCAGAGCCTCAGTCGTGTGTATGGTATCATGAAACGAAGAGGTGCTTTTAGTGCTTGACACTTTGTGCTGATATTTTTTTCGTATATTTTTATTTTATTTTGTTACATAAATGTGGCGTTATTCTAAATTTTAGAATATTACGAATTTACGTCCTGATTTTGATGTATCAAAAATGAAACAGCATCATTTTTCCAAAACCTGAAGTGGAGATATTTTGAATGAAATTCTTCAGTTCTTCAATCCTTTTTACCAATTTTGTTTGTGTGCTATTCTTATGCCAGCATGTGTGGATTTTTTTTATTTCTCCATAATAATGGATCCAATAAACATTTTTTTAATTTGAATTTTTTGTATACCATATGCAACAATTTTAAGAGCAATTGGCTTGTTTTTGTTTACTTTGAAGTCTGGGGGTAATTTCATTTTACTTAAATAGATTTTTGGGTAATACCCAAAAAAGTTCTCCGACCCATGCGTTAGAGGGATTGTTTATGAGTGTTTAGAGCAGTGTTTCCCAAACGGTGGGTCGCGACCCCCAGAGGGGTCGTAAAGCAAGTCATCGGGGGTCGCAGAAGCATGTTTTAGAACTTTAAACATTTCCGAAAATCGAGTAATCTTGAAATCTAAGGAGGATGTGAATTGATAAAATCTAAAACTTATCGCATTTTTATGGAAAACTATGCGCAACGTACGGGACTGTTGCCATCACGCTGGTCCTAAATTTAGAAATATGTGGAACGTAATATTAACGAGTATTTTAATTTTAATGTCAGATTATATTTGTGTACATAAATTTTTCTTTTATTCTTATATTTTCTTTTATTTTCTTACATAAATTATGCATTTTATAAATTGGGCTACTTATTATTTAGATTTGTTACTTTTTGTATTTGCTTTCGCTACTTTTCGTCATTCAAATCTGACAACCCTGGCCTCTGGCTTCAGCGAAGTGTTGGTGTGTTCGTGTGTGAATCTTAGTCATCTTAGTGCTGCTCAAGATGAGTAAGAAAAGGTCCTACAACGACGACTATATTAAGTATGGATTCATATCCATCACGAAAAACGAAACTGAACATCCACAGTGTGTGATCTGTAGTACTGTGTTGGCTGCTGAATCCATGAAACCGAGCAAACTGCAGCATCATTTACAAACAAAACACCCTGAGTTTGCAGAGAAGGATCGGCAGTTTTTCGAGGTAAAAGGGACAAGTGTAAAACGTCAACGCCTTGATGCAACTGGACAATTTCAGACACGACACAAAAGGGCAATCAGAGCGTCATATGAAGTGGCTCTTCTTATTGCGCAGAAGGAAAAGCCACACACATTGGCTGAAGAAATGATCATGCCAGCATGCGAGATACTAGTACGAAACATGATTGGTGAGACGCAGGCGAAGGCATTGCAACATGCTCCCTTCAGCAACACCACTATTTCGCGTCGAATATGTGAGATGGGAAAAGACATCCAACAACAAGTTATTGCTGACATAAAAGCCTCCACTTTTTGGAGTATGCAACTCGACGAATCCACAGATATCGCATCGATGGCACAAGTGATTATATTTGTGAAATACGATAAAGATAATGAAATAGAGGAATTTTTGTGTTGCCTTCCACTGATAGAACACACCAAGGCTGCTGATGTGTTTCAGGCAGGGCTGTGGAGCTGGAGCTGGAGCCGGAGCCAGGAGCTGGAGCTTGAAGCAATTTTGGTGAGTGGAGCTGGAGTTGGAGCTGGAGCCAGTTATTTTTGGGAAGCTGGAGCTGGAGCTGGAGCTGATAAAAAATGTGTCAGCTCCGGCTCCAGCCCAATACAAAGAGTTCATATTTAGATACAAACTTTTTTATGCTATTTTTTTTTTATTTTGAATGATTTCTAATTGGACTTAATTTTTTTCAGGAAATGTGTTAATTTTTAGAAACTTAAACTAGTAAGCTTAATTTTTAAAAATTGAAAATATTAAGTTTCATTCTTCTTTTTTTGAGCCCTTTCATAATGACAACTAGATCTCAAAGTCAAACAAAGTCCGCATTATTTGAATACTTCACAGTTTCTACACATGGAAAATATTTCATTTGTCACTGTAAGAAAGAAAATAATGATGAACAATTATGTGAAACTAAAATTAGTTCTTGTACAAACTATGATACAAAAGTACCAACCCAAACTGGCAAGACATCAAATTTAAAAAGACATCTACAACGATTTCATCCAAAAATTTTAGAAATTGTTAATAAGAAAGACAGTGAAGCAAGTCAAGCATCCACCTCAACTAAAAGTAAAATTTGTCCTGGGGGGACAATTGCAAATGTCACCATTAACAAGTTTCTTTCCTAGTAATAAAGTTACTGTAAATATGACCTCAGATAAATTCAAGAAGTACATCATAGAAATGGTGGTAAAAAATAGTATACCTTTATCTTTTTTCTCAACACCAGCTTTTTTAGGTCTTAATGGAGAAATGGCCAGTAAACTCCAAGTTTCTTTGGATAGAAATAACATTAGAAAGATTGTGATTGAAGATGCCACACACAAAAAGGAGGAACTTCAAAGAACTCTTGAGGAGCGCTTTGTGTTCCTCAAAATGGATGGATGCACTCGCCATAGAGTTAATTATTTTGCCATTAATGTGAGATATATAGATGACAACAATAAAAAGGTGACTCGGACACTGGCAGTAAGGAATACACATGCACATCACACCAGTGAATATCTTTCTAAGTTAGTCGAAACTGTCTTACAAGATTTTAAAATAAAAAAAGAACAAGTTCTATGTATTGTCACTGACAATGCTTCGAATATGCTAAGCACTATTGAAAAACTAAATAGAGGGACAGTTACTAAGGAAATAATGGAAAATGAAGATGACATTAAATTTTCTGAAATTGATTCTGCAAATGAAATGATAGTGACAGAACAAGATGATGAAGTTCTAGATGATATTGCTGAAGAAGCCACTATGCTATCTCATATTCAACACATGCGCTGTGTTGTGCATACATTGCAGTTAGCGATAAGGGATGGATTAAAAGAACATGTAGCAACTATGATCAGCAAGTTCAGACAGGTAGCCACTGCAGCCAGAACACCAAAAATAGACTCCATTGTGAAGAAACATTCAGGTATGGGAGCTATTTTAGATCAAGATACTCGGTGGGGCAGCACCTATTTGATGATTAAGCGTTTGCTTGATCTGAAACCACATCTTGAAGACCTGGCAAATCAAAATGTCTCATTAACTGAAAATGAATGGATGCAATTGACCCAATTAGAAGTTCTGCTTCGTTATCCTTTTGCTGTCACTAGAAAGTTTCAAACAGAAGAATTAACTTCTGGTGAATTCTTGTTGGCATGGAAAGAATTAATATTTCGTCTCAATCAAACAGGAGGACTACTTGCTGAGGGAATTGTTTCTTCGATGAAGAAAAGAGAGGTATTACTATTAGAAAATGCAATTGTATTAGCTGCTGTTTACATAGACCCAATGAACAGAGTTCTATTAAATGAAGATCAAAAAGCTAAAGGAAAAGAGGCCCTCTATGACATTGCATTGCGCATGGAAAAGCTGGTATCTGAAAAACCAGACGCCCAGAATGAAGAAGATAGCAGCATTACCAACCAATCATCCTCTTCAAATGATGAGGAAGATTTCACAAAATATTTGGACAGAATAGATAGATCAAATGCAAAACGTCTCAAAGTAGAATTAAAGAATCCTCCACAGATGAAAATAACCAAATTAAAGGAAGTAGAAAAATACAACCGCTCCTCTAAACTGACAGTTGACGATGTCATACCCTTATATCCAAAGATTATAAGGAATGTAGCTAGTATTGTATCTGCTCTACCACTCACACAAGTCAGTGTAGAACGCCTCTTTTCAGCACTGAGAATAGTGAAATCTGATTTAAGAGCATCAATGAAGGATGACTTAGCAGAAGCCATTTTATTTCTAAGGACAGGCATGTAATGAAGATGTATAAAAAGTAATAAAAATTATTTTAATTTTTTAAAAGGCTACATTTTCCAAATAAACATTCTATAATACAAACGAATAAGGTTTTTTTTTGTCCTTTTGTAAAACATTTTTTTTGTCATGAAAGGTGTAGGTAATATTATTATTAATAAATTATAAAAAAAGCCACAAAGGCATAGCTATAGTCATTAGAATTTAGATTAATAGCTGCAACAGGCTTTGGTCTAAATTTTAAAAAGTAGCCTGATGAAACATGTGATGGTGATGAAATGTTTTGTGTGGCTGCCTGCTATGGCCTATGAGTAGCAAGGTACAATTTCAAGAGATCTATCAATCATTAGTATATGGTGAGAGGAGCTGGAGCCGGAGCCGGAGCCGGAGCTGGGCATAAAAAAATGCTGGAGCCGGAGCCGGAGCTGGGCATAAAAAAATGCTGGAGCCGGAGCCGGAGCTTAAGATTTTGGTGCCAGCTCCACAGCCCTGGTTTCAGGTAGTTAAAGATTTAGGGAAAACCTATGATTTGCCATGGAATAAACTTTAAGGATGTACAACAGACGGTGCACCAAACATGCTAGGGATCAGATCTGGATTTCAAACGTTGTTGCTCCAGATTGCACCAAATATAGTCCAAATTCACTGTGTGCTGCATCGAGAAATGCTAGCATCCCGCACTTTACCGAAAACGCTTGGCGAAATGCTCAAACAGGTTGTTACTAAGGTAAACTACGTTAAAGCATCCTCATTGAATTTACGCTTATTTTCTTCATTGTGTGCTGACCTCGGAGCTGACTTCGAAGTGTTACTGATGCATACGGAAGTAAGGTGGCTCTCAAAGGCTAAGGTTCTCGACCGTATATTCTCTCTTCGAAACGAAGTTACTGAGTTTCTCCGTCAAATGAAGAAGAATGCATTGGTGGAATGTTTTGAAGACCCGCATTGGCTACTGAAAGTGGCGTATCTTGTCGATATCTTTGCTAAACTAAATGCACTCAACCTGGCTCTTCAAGGACGTGGGGTAAACATCATGAAAGCTCACAATATCATTGCTGGTTTTAAGAGCAAATTAGATTTGTGGCACGAGCGTGTTGAAACAGGGCGCTACGCCGCGTTTTCTACATTCGCTGAATTTGCGGAGGAAGCCGAATTACCAATGAACAAAACATCAGAACTCATCTGTAATCATCTTGCTCAGCTGAAAGCCGAGTTCAACCACTACTTTCCGGAAGACCAACTGGTTCCTTCGTATTCAAAAATGGTTCAGAATCCATTCACATGCAGTAGTGACATCTTCGCCGACTCAGAAATTGAACTGGCTGAACAGTTAGTTAAGCTGAAAGCCGACAGCGATGCCCGCGTTCTTTTTGATTCAGCGGAAACTGTGGAACTTTTCTGGATTCGACTTCGCAGCGCTTCGTATGCAGATCTCCGATCGAAGGCACTGAGCATACTGGTAGTCTTCCCGACAACATACCTGTGTGAGCACGCATTTTCTGCAATGCTGCAAGTCAAAACAAAGTCACGCAATCGACTTACCGATCTCGACAACGAGCTGTGCTGTTGCTTAAGCAGAACTCAACTACGAATAGAGATTTTGTGCAAGAAATAAGTTGATACCGGTTGTGAAATGAATGTTTGAAATGCTAACTGTGACTGTCTTTTTAACTGATTGGGATATAGGCAGTTTGCTTCGTACTTTTAGGTGTGTATATATATATATATATATATAATATATATATATATATATATATATATATAATATTAATATATATATATATATATAAGGAAAACTAAAATAAATGTTTGCTTTTTAAACTTTCTCCGGTGAGGGGAGTCATCAGCATTCGCTGCTCGGTTGTGTGGGTCGCAGGGCTCGGTTGTGCGGGAACCGCTGGTTTAGAGGAACTAGAGATAACGTTTTCGCTTTTTTCGATGTTTAGTGTTGGTTTTCACTTTTGTGAAAAATGCTCTGTATGAATTGGTCCACAATTAACCCACCCCTTATATCTCCAGTCTAACTATAGAGTAGATCAAGTCTAGCCTAGAGGGGTCAGCCTAGAGATTCCGGAAATGGTCCAGAGCGGGCAGATAAATTGAGGTCCACAGTAGGATTCCTCACCAAATTAGGTTAGGGCAATCTACCTTTACCTTTGTTAAGCTATGAGTTGATGCTGGGTCTTAGGCCACAATGTAGGCCTAAGTTGTCTGACCCAGCTTAATTTAATGAGTCTACGTAAAACTGGGTTAAAAACACAATTAGTCACTTACTGCTAGTTATTAGAGAGTCCCTTTTCCTGTCTTGTTTAATTGTTAAGAGCGTACTTGCTGGTGGAGATCTTTTTCCGGTGTCTGTTCTTCTCCCTTCCCTCGTCCCGTCTTGTCGCCCCGTTCCTCGTTTTCGTTCTCCTTTGTTCTCCTTTTCGCGGGGCTTTTTCCACCAGCGTCGTCTTGGTTTTTTCCTCGGTTGGTTGATCGGTAATGTATATCTATTACCGAGCACGCTCTTGTCACACAGTATATAAATACTAGTGTGGAGAATAACTCTGGTGAGCAACCAATTGGTTTCATCCACCCAGTTATTGACATAAAAGGAATTTAATAATTGTTAGATTAACTACCTACCTACTCAGTGAACCATTTTCGTTACCTTCCAACTACCCACTCATCAGTTTTCCATAACTTTACTGTTACGGCTTATATAGATAATGAATACCTGTGGATACCAAAGATAAGGTAGTGATTAGTATTTTATTAGGGTAAATCTCTAGGAGCGCTCCATTTTTCAATATTAAACATACACTCATAAAACATATACCATTTGAAAGCTCACATTTTTCTGAGTCTAAAAATGTAGTAATCCAAAAGTATCAATAGCAAATAAAAAGTAACTAGGTTTAAATATAAAACCCTATACCGATCAATTTGTGATGCGCGATCTTTACTGGGGCCGCCCCCGTACCCCCGAGACCTAAATTATACAAATGATAATGTACTAACATATTCATGCTAGGTTAGGTTAGCGTAACAATTACCAAAAATACCATCTTATAACACAGACTGAAGATTTATAACTTAGCCAACTTTTATAAGGTAATTAATTACGTCACGCGTCAAACAATTAAACCTAGTTACTTTTTATTTGCTATTGATACTTTTGGATTACTACATTTTTAGACTCAGAAAAATGTGAGCTTCTATCTTTTAATATATGAGTTGGAGCATTTTCGGTAGTAATCGGACGTACCTAGAATTGCTTGTAAACAAAAAGTTCAAATTATATATTACTGAAACCAGGAGTTTAAGTGATTACAATATATATACTTGAATTGGAATTATTGGCGTTTCTGAATCTTTCAAAGAATTTTATTTTTAACTAGCTAGGTCTAGGCTTTTAGCCAGGCCTTATTATACCTTTTTGTGGTTATTTTGGTGTAGGGTAACATACTATTAGGCCTAGGGACCTAACTTGGGCCCTAGGCCACCTGGTTTGTTAATCGTAGGTAAGCCTGCGCCTGTACCTCGGTCTTGAGGAGGGTCGTATGGCTGAACACGATCGTTCATCACGAGATGCATCAGGGCTTGGAGTTGGAGTTGAGACTCAGGCTCAGCCTAGGTCTGGCCCATCCCATAACCTTGAGAACCTTGACCCCGATCAGTTAAGCGACTCAAACTCTGAAATGGATATTCCTTTAGCTGTTTCTCAGCAGCCTAAGGCTTCTAGAAATGCTAAACGAGACAATAGGCTTAAGCAAACCAAACGTAAAAAGTCTCCTCCTGGAAGTCCAAATTCATCTAGATCTAGTGTTGGTAATGACATTAGTATTTTTGACCCCTTAGATTCTTGTGAATTGGAAACTGCTGTTGCAGATGCCACAGCTGAATTTTTGGGCTGGCAGAGCCAGAAGACCAGAAGTTCTAAAAAGCGGGCTAAGGCAAGCCCAAGTTCAACAAGGCAATATACGCCTCTTTTTACTGAAACTGAGATCAGGTCTACTACAATAGGCCCATCCCAAGAAGCTGCTCCTGGTACTTCTGGTTTCGACACTGTTTCTGAGGAAGGAATGGGAAAGGTTATCAGAATCTGGGTCTATCACCAGATCCAGTTGGCTCCATTTCAGCTTGTCAGAATGGTAAATTGGCTGATGCCTTCCGAAGGCCGTATAAGAATATAGTTCCACAACGAATGGGCCTAGCTGAAATCAATAAACTTTCACTGAGTGATTTTGCTCCCCAGATCTCTTCAGAGACTGTTGTTAGGACTATTGTGCTATGGTTTGATGATGCTTGTCATCATCAGGCAGTGGAGGAATTTTTGCAAAGCAAAATTAAGGTGGTTGGGCAGCTTAGGGATTCTATATTGAGTTCACTTAGGATCACTGGGTTCCGCCCGAATCCTCTTCGCCATTGTTTGGCAATTGATCTTGACCAACAGTCTTATGATACCCTTTCTCTGCAGAAGATCACCACATTTGGTACATTCCAAGTGTCTTGCCGATTGCCCGCAAGCAAACAGGGCAATTATGGAATAGTATACAATATAGATAATTCCTTAATGGACTCAGAGATATTATCTGAGCTTGAATATAGTAATCCTACTATAAAAATAAAATCTGTTTCCCGCTTCCAGCCTCCAAAAAACAGGAATTCTTTGGGCTCAAATTTATCATTGTCCCCGCCAGTTAAAGTGGAGTTTGAGGGGCCTATTCCTCCTCATCTGTACCTTTATTATGAAAGATATAGAGTTAAAGAATTTGTACCTAGGCCTATTCGATGTTTTAAATGTCAACTTTTTGGACATATAGCTCAATCTTGTCGAGCTACCACTGATCATTGTGCAGTATGCGCAGGTCCCCACAGAACAGATACTTGTCAGGTACAGTCTGTACATCGTTGCTTCAATTGTGATGGCCCTCATATGGCTTCTTCAACTGAATGCCCAGCATTCACAGAAGCAAATTTAGTTTCAAAAATGGTTAAAAAACATGAGATGAGCTATAGTACAGCTGTCAAGTTAGTCCATAAAGTTACTCGAAACACCAAGGTTCACCCTATCCCCAGTGCTGTATCAGTGCCCTCCAATGATGGATTGTCCCATGGCAGTAGGGGTCCCAAACCGGCTAGGTTGGAGCTTACCTCTGGTGCTGGGCCTTCTCATCATGTTGAGGTTCATGCAAATGTCTCCCCACCAATTATTAACTACAAGAGTTTACCTCCACCCCCCCTAAACCAATTATGTGTGACATGTCCACACAAACTTCAGCTCCTACGGAAACTCTCCCTGCACCAATTAAGCATGGCATGTCCACACAAACTATGGCTTCCAAGGAAATAGAAAGTAAGACTAAAGTTACTCCACAAAAAACCAGTATATTGGACTTTATTCCCCTTGATACACTAACTACTCTTATAAATGATATTGTTGCCACCTGTAAAACTACTTCTATTGCAGGTCCCCATCCTGCATCAAGAGTGCGAAAACTTTTCATGAAAGCATTTTCTAGTACCTCTATCAAAAATACTCGTTCATCTCTGAAACCAGCTTCACCATCCCAAAACAAACATGGATAATAGGTTTTCTTTAATATTTTGGAATGCTCGTAGTCTACTTAGTAACCTTAGTGAGTTTAAGTTAATGTTGTATAAGCAGCGTCCCGCACTTTGTTTTGTATGTGAATCTTGGTTGAAATCTCACATTAATCCCAGGTTTCCAGGATACTGTATTATTAGGAAAGATAGGACCCATGGTCATGGTGGTGGGGTACTACTACTACTACGCAATGATTGTACACTTTTACCATTCCCATTGCAAGAATATCCAAATGGTCAGTTTGGGATCCTAGCCTGTAAAGCTTATCTTGACAATAGCTGGCTCACAGTATTTGGTATTTACAACCCTCATGGTTATCAGGTTTTGTCTCCCTCAGAGTTAGACTTTTACATCTCCCAAAGCCCCCCAGCCTCAAAGATCATAATCTGTGGAGATCTTAACGGCAAGCATCCTTCTTGGTCTTGTGGCACACCCAATCAGGCTGGGAAGGACCTCTTTAACTATATCTTGAATTCTCCCACTTTATGTTTACTTAGCCCTCCTCATTTAGTTACTTTTTATGATTCATTCTCCGGTTCCCCCTCGTCCTTGGACCTGTGCATTGGGTCTGTATCTTTCCTCAGTGTGATCGAAATCAAGACCTTGGCCGATATTGGCAGTGACCATCTTCCAGTAATAGCTTCTCTCCCCCTTGCAGCTGCTTCTGACAGTATTACCCTCCGAACAAAGTGGAAGATTCCCCGTAACTTTGATTGGAGAAATTGGTCAAAAGTGCTCTTCTCCTTTTGTGATACCCATGCAACATCTGACAATCCAGTTACTCCCCAATCCATTGCAGATGATTTAAATCATCTTGCCTCTACTCTGTTCACCAAATCATCAGGGAAACCCAAACTGACAGCAAATAAGCCTTGGTGGAACGAAGCCTGCTCACGGGCAGTAGCTTTACGCCGCCTAGCAAAGAGACGCTACCACAGGAATTGTACAATCCCCAATTTAATAGACTGTAAGAAAAGAACTGCACAGGCTAAAAGAATTATTAAAAAAGCAAAACGTGACTCCTGGAAAGTTTTCTGCTCCTCTCTAAATTGCCACGCTCCAATCTCACAAGTGTGGAGGAGATTTAACTCTGTTAGGGGAGTCAGAATATACCATCAATTCCCCGTTCAAATTGACAACAAACCATTAGCCCCCGAGGACAAGGCCCTCGCTTTTAGTAACTATTTTTCTACCATGTTTCATGGTTCCTTTCAACATTTAAATACAGCCTCTCAAACTGAGTTTATCTCATCAAGTATGAATACCCCTATGGATGATCTGGATGTTCCTTTCCATCTTCATGAACTTGCTTCTGTTTTAATAACTCTCCCAGACAATAAGGCTGCTGGTTCCGATGATATACCGTATGAATTTTACAAATATGCTCCCCCTCAGTTTCATTTACAATTGCTAACACTTTTTAATCACTCATGGGAATTCAGTATAATCCCACCTCCCTGGGGGCATGCACTTATTATGCCAATACCAAAGGCAAATAAAGATTTAACCTTCTTACAATCATATAGGCCCATTTCTCTCTTAAACACACATTGTAAAATTATGGAAAAAATGGTCTACAATAGACTGTATTACTATGTGGAATCACACCACCTCCTCTCACCCTTTCAAAGTGGATTCCGTAAAGGCAGAAGTGTCATTGATCAACTACTTAGGCTAGAACATGTCATCAAAGAAGTATTAGTTACAAAATCAGTATGTGTAGTTGTCTTCATTGATCTCAAGAGTGCCTTTGATTCGGTCTCTCACAAAGAATTGCTTTTCAAGTTGGCAAATTTGGGTATCACTGGAAAGTTGTTGCAGTGGCTTCGGGCATTTCTGGAGAATAGAACATATCAGGTCTGTCTGCAGGGTTGCTTCTCTCCCTCTGTGGCCTCCTCAGTGGGTGTACCACAGGGATCTATTCTGAGTCCCTTGCTATTTTCAATCATGTTATCTGACCTTCCCTCCTTGGAACCTGTTAAACTCTCTGCTTTTGCAGATGATTTGGCAATTTTTCATAGTGCTGGTACCCTCGACGAAGCTATTTCTGGGATTCAAGCTGCTTTGGATAGAATTAATGCTTGGACTGCTGAATGGGGATTTAGCGTTAGCCCCCTGAAATCCTCTTTCCAAATTTATACCAGAAAAAAGATCAGAACTCTTCCTAACTTAATTTTCAACCTTGCCCCCATTCCTTTTGTCAGAATTCAGAAATTTCTAGGTCTTTATTTTGATGCTCCCTACCTTACTTGGAAGCCTCATATTGAACATCTTGTTACAAACTGTTCTTCTAGATTAAACATTTTAAAAACACTCACTGGATCATCTTGGGGTTGTCAACGACAAATCCTGCTATCATTTTATTCTGCCTTTATTCGTAGTAAGATAGAATATGGAGCAATTTTGTATGGTTCTGCTGCTACAGTTCATTTAAAGAAACTTGATGTATTGCAGAATTCAGCTTTAAGGATAATTACTGGAGCTCTACGCTCTACACCAATAATATCTCTGCATTGTGAACTCAATGTTTGGACCCTGGAAGAAAGACGTACCCTCTTACTACTGACCACACTTTATCGATTCTATGGGGCAGACTCCCAACATCCTGTTTTACTGGAAGTCATAGATGACTTCCCAAAACATCGCATGCTGCCATGGCATATAGTTTCTAGGGGCTCCTATATAATCAGAGCTATGTCAGCACTGATTTTGCGTGGTATTGATCTTCCTTCTCCAAACTATGTCCCCTGTCTCCCTCCCTTCCCACCTTGGGAAACCAATTGCAATTTACCAATCTCTACAGACCTTGTCCTACCTGTTACTAAGAAGGACGCACCCCATCTTCTTCGTGCTGCATTTTATAGTACTTTGGAAATTAGACATGAACAATCAATCCAGATCTTTACAGATGGGTCTCGAACAGTGCTTACAAATACTGGTACAGTATCTGTTGCTGCCGCATTCTATATTCCATCTTTACAGGTTGAGTGCTTTTGGCACCTATCTGATATACTCTCAGTGTTATCGGCAGAATTGGTAGCAATCCAGATGGGCCTTAGGTGGCTCATTGAAAATGCGCATCTTCCTGGTGCATTTGTTTTCTGTGTCGACTCATTATCAGCCCTTCATTCATTACCTCATGGTAATTACACGGAAATAACTTCAGATATTGTGTCAGCTGTGAGGTCACTGTGTGGCAGGGGTATTCATGTGTCTTTTCAGTGGACCCCTGCCCATTGTGGTGTCATATCGAACGAGAAAGTGGATCGGTTAGCTAAACTTGGGCATTCACTTCCCCGCATAACAGTCAGACCAGTTCCTCTATCTGATCTTCTTCTTCATGCCAAAAATGTCTTGGAACAGGAAAGGAGAGAAACCTGGCAAAGGAACAGGACCCTAACACCTCTTGGTCTTATAAAAAAAGATTTGGAGACCTGGCCTTGGGCATCAATATCTTGCCGACGATCTGAAGTAGTGTTGACACGCCTGAGGGTGCAACACACAGGCCTAAATGACCATTTTTATAGGCTAGGTATAGCAAACTCCCCATTTTGTGTTTCTTGCCATGTTCCAGAAACTGTTCCTCATATTCTCTTCACTTGTTGGAAATACCACTCGCTAAGAACGAAAATGCAGCACAAACTATCTAAAATAGGTGTCAAGAACATGACACTACAAATTCTCCTTGGAGGTGGTGGCTTCAGTCCCCCTCTACAATATCAAATCCAAAAGACTCTATTAATATTTCTAAAAGACTCTGGTTATATCAAACGCATTTAACGTTGCTACAACACATACTGTACCATATTACCTAATTTATCAAATTACTTGTACCACACGTTATATACATATAATTATATGGTTATTATCTCGTATACTATATGCTGCATTGTGCTAACTCCTGTTTTCTATTTTTCATCTTGCAATAATTTAACAATTACCGAATTTGCTTTAATTTATAGTCTTGCTGATCATGGGACTATTTAAAAGGACCCTAAGTCAGCAATAAAACATCAAGTCAAGTCAAGTCAAGTCTTTTAATATAAATGCTAGGTACTTGGTGTCTGCCCTTTTTAGATATATGTGCCCCTTTTTTTTTTTAAAGTGGCCCACGGCTACAGTTCCATATTGTCCCATGGTTTTCTACTTCTGATAAAAATATTCAGTATGGTGAGAAAATATTGGTTTGTAATAAATTTAAAAAAGTGCACTTAACTTTTTATCCTTTACATTAGTCCTTATGGCTCTGGCTACCCAGGCAAGGTGGGCACATATTATTACATTATTATTTGTATAATTTAGGTCTCGGGGGGGGTTACTGGGGCGGAGCCCCTGTAAAGATCACTCATCACAAATTGATCGGATTAGGGTTTTGTATTTTTTTTGCAGCCAAACTACTTTATCCCCCACCAGTGCGATATTTTATCAAAATAATTTATAATCCTAATGTTCAATAAAATCATATTTTGCGTGGGGAAAATACTGAACTGGCCCTGTGGCCCACTAGTAAAAATTCCTTAAAAAGTCCCTGCTCAACAGGGAGCAGTAAAGTTCTAATGTCAGGTTTTATCCTAAACCCAGCCCACATTAAGACTAAATCCTAGACTGTAGCCTATGTTTGAGCTCGCCATAATAACCCTAACCTAGGCTAGGCCAATAGGGGCCCAAAATTGCAGTGATTGAAAGCAAATTTGGTGGTTTCTAAAACACAAGGTGATGCAAACGCGGGGTGGTAAAATTTCAGAATCTGGATAGAGTATAATTACTAATCAAACCAACTTAATTTGGCCTAATTGGCTAATATTCAGTGGCCCCATAACTAAATATTAGCTGATTAAGCTAGATTAGGTTAATTCATTCTTGGTTTGGTCTCCTCTTTCTCTTCAAACTGCATCTGGGTTCTGAAATTTTACCAAATTGGTACTTACCCTGTGCCCCACATTTTAGTATGGCCTGACAAATTCCTTACTTAAGGCTTATAAAATGCATAAATTTAATTTAGTATATATATATATATATATATATTGCGAAGGAGGTTAAACAAAACCAATAATTAATATATATATATATATATATATATATATTGAAAGCCATGGCTTAAAGCCATTTTCTTTTCATCCAAACTGATTTGAAGTCAAGTTAACTCAAGTCTGTTACATTCTTTCTGTCCAAAACTAAAGATCCAAAGAGACTCGACTCAATTTTTATCAAAGCCAGCTCCAGAGGTGGCTAGAAATTCAAGTCACTTTGTATTACACAAACAAATTGGTGTCTGCAAAACTAAAGGTATTTCAAGAATTCTTGCATTATTTAGGCCCATATACTGTATATATAATACAGTATAGGGCCAAATAATGCAAGAATTCTTGAAATACCTTTACGTAGTTTTGCAGACACCAAATTGTTTGGTAATACAAAGTGACTTGAATTTTCTAGCCACCTCTGGAGCTGGCTTTGATAAAAATTGAGTCGAGTCTCTGGATCTTTAGTTTTGGACAAAAAGAATGTGACAGACTTGAGTTGACTTGACTTCAAATCAGTTGGATGAAAAGAAAATGGCTTTAAGCCATTATCTTTTTGTTGCTTGTAGGTTATTCCATTGGAATAATCACACTTTATCTTTGAGAATAAATATGTACCCAAGTTCTCTGCAGTCTCCAGTGACCAGAAATTCTCTTTCTAATAGTTTGTCTCAGAGATTGTGCATGAATGATGTCTGACATTTTGTGATGGTCATGGTGTAGCAGGCATTTAATTTGATATACAAATGTGGTCAGAGTCATATGCTGTTTGAATAACCATGTCCAGATTTGATCTGTCAGTGGATGTCTACCTGTACTGTATCTGATCAACAGCATTTCCTTCAAAAAGTATTGTCATCTGTTCTTTGAAGTTACCAAGCAAGTCTTCACATATACTTCACCCTTCTGAAGCATGCAATCAATAGAAGGTGGATTAGAAGTCATTTTCATATTATTTTCCTGTAGTGCTGCAGTGGAACTTCATGATCTGTAGTAAGATGGTGCAATTTCACACCAGCCATCATTCACTTGGTATTTTAATGCAGAGTGAGTGGTACTACTACTTGTTAGGCAGGGTTGGCACCCAAAACCCACTGGAATTTTCAGTGGGTTTTTGGTCTGAGATGTTTATTTTAAAATAATTGAAATTTTTCTGATTGCTACATTGTTCAATTGTAGCTAATTAGAATGCTTTGGCATGTTGATTATATCAAGTAAGCTGACTTATAAAACAATTCTTAAATTATGCAATGTGTAAATAAAGATTATGAAAAATTGAAAAGTTATTAAAAAGGATTTGCACCCATTGTGAATGCTATGGGCAATTATTGGATCATTTGACACATTGCTCCAACCATCTTGAATTAAAGTTGCAGTAGAATTGACTAAGTCTTTTCTCATTGAATCCAGTACTTCATTATTCACTTTGATTAGCAAGTCATCAGATACATTTTTTTTTGCTTGGAGGACAATAACCTGGTCTTAAATTTTGGACCCATTTAATAAATTCTTTATTCTCTACAAATGGAATATTTGCTGAAAAGAAAAATCTGGCTATTTGCAAATCTAGTTGTTCTTTTTGATCTACAGTTGTTCTAACCACATTTGGCATTATCTGACCTTGCGTTTTCTTGGCTGGAGTAGAATGAAAAAATGGTATGGAAGATTCAGAAGTGGTTGAAGTGAATGAAGTCTCACTACTGTGAATTGTAGTGTCATCATGAACCAGGCTTTCATATGATTTGCTTGAAGAGGGTCTACCTTCAAAACTGCCATGTCTATGTGTAGGAGGAGGAGTTGCTGATGTAGGTAGCTGTATTTGTCAGCTCATCTGCTTCATCATCACGAGCCTGTACCCATTTTTTATTGCATCGATCTAAGTGATGTTTCACTCATTCTATATTTTTTTTGAAAATATACATCTGCAGTATTTGCACCAAACTCTATTTGGGTGGTCACTCAACATTTCTACTTCATCCCATTCAGCAGCTTTAAATCTGCCACCAGTATGTGTGGGTCTAACTTTAAGCATTATTAAATAGATATTAATTAACTAAAACTGATCTCTGAAAACAAGATGTGCAAAAATAAGAATAATGTTTACTGTCTAGGCCTGTAAACAAATTGGGTACTTTTGCATTATCCTCCCAACACTAATTTTTTTTTATAATGGAAGGAAAATAAAGTACGTTAGCAAAATACTTGCGGCAGGCTGTTTTTAACCTAACCTAATCCCAACACTAATTTTTTTTATAATGGAAGGAAAATAAAGTACCATAACCAAAACCAAATCAACATTATATAAAAAAATTAGTGTTGGGAGGATAATGCAAAAGAACCACAAATTGTAATAAAAATTCAGAAAAATGCATTACCATGTTGATTCAAAATAGAACAAAAGCCACATTTTATGTCAGATGAAAACACACTATGTTTCGACAGCACACTACTATCTTCTTCAGTTGAAAGTGACCTTAAAAACTGAAACAAAATATATAAATTCTAAAAATCATAGCTTTACTTTAATTTAAATTATGAAACTCAAAAACCCAGGTTTTTGCTAACCCTGTTGCCAGGACACACTGCTTTGGTTGAAGCTCTGCAAATTTTGAAAACCCAATCTCAGATCATGGGTCTTCTGTCTTGTAAAACTTGCAGGCCTCCTTAAGATTACATAAAATGAAGTACTTTTGGTAGGTGTTTCCTTCCTCCACTGTCACTTACAACAGAGATAAGATCCTTTTTCCCAGAAAGAATACAGCTTTTGTCTTCTTTCAGATAGAATTTCCTGACTGCTTCTGCACTTTCTAAACTAAGCATTTTTCCAGCTTTTGGGTTTGGGTCTGAAAGAGCACTTTTTCATTCTGTATGCATTGAGCTACCTTAGCCAAGTGGAAAGATTCCCCAAACTCCATATATTTATACATTCTTTTAAGTGACCAAGACATTGGCAATACCATCAAGATTCACACCTTTTCATTCATGCTTTTTACATTATATTACATTTCATTTGGAAAACATGAAGCCACTCAGGCCTATTGAGGTAATCCAAGTCATGAGCTACATTTTTTAATAATAATGAAATCTTGCAAGATGTCAAACTCGAGTCAGCTAATTAATATACAACTATTTACTACCACCATAGTAGCCTATATAACTGAAGCAAAGAATATACACTATATACAATCTACAAACTATCTCATTCACTCATGAAAGTGTCTAAATTTTTCTTAAAAGTAACTAATGAGCTACTGTTTACCACATCATATGGCAAGTCATTCCAAAAATCTACTACTATATGACTGAAGAAGTATTTTTGTAGATCAAGTCTACGAGTCTTTCTAATTTTCTTATTATGGCCACGAGTTATCCCATCAGTATCTAGTGAGAAAAAGTTATGTACATCTAAATTGTCCAAACATGAAAACATTTTGAACATCTGTATCATATCTCCCCTCATATAAAATCTCTCAAAACTAAACATACCTAATTCCTTTAATCTATCCTTGTATTCCAGTCTTCTTAGGTTAGGGATAATCTTGGTTGCCCTACATTGTACACCTTCAAGCATATCAATATCATGTCTAAGGTGAAGGGACCAAGCTTGAATGCAGCATTCTAAGTGAGGCCTAACATAAGAATTATATATGGTAATTTACAGATGACTTCTTTACTCTTGTAGCTATCATTCCTCTTCATAATATCAAACATTTTATTTGCTTTATTTCTAGTCTCTAAGCACTGCTTAGAAAATTTTAGATTACTACAAACTATAATGCCAAGATCCCTTTCCTTTCTAACATCCTCCAACCAGTTCCCTTGCATCTCATAACTAAAGTTTTCATTATTTCTATTAAAATGTATGACTTTGCATTTTTGAACATTGCATTCCATATGCTACGGTATTTACTAGCCCAAGCAACTAATCTATGAAGATCCTTTTGCAGTTTATAAGAATTTTCAGAGCAAGTGTAGTTTATGTCCCCCTGATGCAAAAGGGGACACATACTACCAGGGTTGGCAAAAACTTGGGTTTTTCACAAAAAAAAAATAACCTAACTGGGTTTTTAGGTGTTTGGGTTTTTGTTTTTTTGATGGGTTGAAATTTTTTTTTTAGAAAGGTTCGATAATTATGTAGTGCCTAATATATCTATTATTTTATTAGTTTATTTATCTAATCTACAATATATATTAAAAAGACATGGTCCTTCTTTCACAGAAAGTTCAGACATGAGAGATAATAATGACATATTAGAATTTTCTCTATTTTAATTTTAGATCTTTCCTTTATTTCTTAACAGCAGATTTCAGCTTTATTTAGACTTAATTTAAATTTTTAAGATACCAAACTCAGAGTTATAGAGGTGGAAGATCTAAAGCTAGCAAATGGGATGAGGTGACTTTATTAAGTGATCAGCCTACTAGAGTACTATGCAATTATTGCAAAGAAAGTATCACTCAAAAAATTGAGAGAGTGAAACATCATCTAGAGAAATGCAGTAAAAGAAAAGTGGAATGTTTTGAAAATGAGGCAAGAGGTATGGCAAGACTAATTTGGAGCATCAGTTGAAATTGATTCACTTCCTCCAACTTTGGCTTCTGGCAAAGATGATCCAAAGATTATAAGTGAAAATATGCCTGAAATGAGTGACACTAGTACAGGTTCTTCATCATCCATATTCTGTCATTCAACACCAATAAAGCATAAAAGGCAAAGATCAATTACACCATTTGTGGTAAGAATGACTGTGGACCAAAAGGAAGAATTAGATTTACAAGTTGCAAGGTTCTTTTTTTCAGCTAACATACCCTTCAATGTTTTAGAAAATAAAGAATTTATAAAATTAATCAAAGGTCTAAGATCCAGGATATGAACCACCAAACAGGAAAAGGTTGGCATCTGATCTGTTAATAAAAGTTAATGATGAAGTAATCCATGAAATGATGAATGACCTTAGGTAATGATCCTATTATTGTGCACAGTATTCATAATGGAAAAAAGCCATATCTGATTTCAGCAGTAGATGCTGGAAGTACAAAAAAGACAACAGAATATTGTGCTGGGTTTTTGGGTACCAACCCTGCAAACTACACTAGGTCAAAGTTGGGGAACGTAAACTACACTAGGATCTTCAGGAAATTTTTTAAATGAATCCATCAAATAAAACATTAAAACTAATGAAAATATTATGACAACCTAACCAATCATCAATATATATATATATATAAATATATAAATTGATGATTGGTTAGGTTGTCGTAATAGTTTTGTTAGTTTTAACATTTTACTTGGTTAGGTATACATTGATGATGCAGGGAACATAAACTACACTAGGCACCACAGGGGGATGTAAACTACACTTGCTCCAAATTTTCTATGTGTAACTGGGGTGCAACTACTATTGTATCACCTGCAAATGTAGAAATTTTACAACCTACTCCTTTCTCTAAATCATTTAGATATAAAATAGAGTAATTGACCCAAAACTGATACCTGTGGTACCTATCCCACTTTTCACTTTCTCTCACCCAAATTCATGATCATTTAGAATTACCCCTGTTCTCTGTCTTCTAACCATTTTTTTACCCAATTTAAAACTGACCCTAATATACCATGAGCTCTTAATTTATATAGACATCTCCTATGTGGAACCTTGTCAAATACTTTACTAAAATCCAAATAAATAACATCTACATTTGCATTATCTACCTGATCAGTTACAAATTCTAAAAAGTCTAAGAGATTAGACAAACAAGACCTTCCTGATCTAAATCCATGTTGTGAACTTGAAATAAGATTAAAATTCTCCAAATGATCTTGAATATTATTTTTTATAATTCTTTCTAGTGCCTTTCCTATCAGTGATGTCAAACTAACAGCCCTGTAATTTCCTACCTCCTCCTCACTACCCTTTTTGTAAATGGGTACTACATTAGCTTTTTTCCATTGATCCGGTACTTCTGCATAATTAATTGACCTAGCAAACAAAATAGTTAGTGCCTCAGATAAGCTTTCTTCCCCTTCTCTGAGAATCCTAGCAAATATATTATCAGGTCCAGTAGCCTTATTTGACTTCAGTGTATGAATCACTTGCCTAACATCATCCTTCTTTATATGAATATGATCAAGAATGTCTGAATTTACAGGGTCTAAAGGATTAAAATCAAAGTTATTTTAAATTTTCTTCAGTAAAAACAGCTAAAATAATTGTTGAAAATACCAATAATAACCTGATCTTTTTCAAACATCCTACCATGATGTTCTACTGGGCCAATCCTATCATGCTTTTTATTATTATATTTATAAAAACTAAAGAATTTCTTTGGATCTTTATTGCTATTTCTAGCTAGATTTATTTCGCTATGCCTTTTACTCTTCCTAATCAAACTATTTAGCTTATTTCTTAACTGCTTACAATTATCCAAGACCAAAAAACTGTCATTGCCTTTATTAAATTCCCTGAATGCCCTTTTTTTATTTTTGATCATTTTAGCTATTTCCCTATTCCACCACAAAGGTTTCCTAATGTTGTTATTCCTAACACTTCTGAAAGGAATAAACCTATATTATACATCCTCTAAAATTTCTTTGAATCTAGAGCACATCTCAATAGCATTTTTATTGGCAAATTCATTATCCCACTTTACTGAGCCGTAACAACTCCCTAAATCTACTATAGTCATCCTTTGAGAAGCAAGGGACTAGATAGTCATTGTTGACTAGATCCCTATTTAATTCTATCTTAAAACATATGATCCAATGGTCACTATTTCCTAATGACTCTCCTACTGCAAGTTCCTTAAGTTCATGAACATTGGAAAGAACCAGATCTAAGATTGCTTAATCCCTAGTTGGTTTGTCTACAAATTGTGTTAGGAAACAGTTATTATAGCAGTCAATGAAGTTACTTCCTTATTATTTCCCTCTAAAAGGCTCCAGTCTATATGAGGCAGGTTAAACTTTGTCTTAAGTTGGTTGAGTGGTTTGAGGAAATTTTCTGCATTTATTTTACTAGCAACTTCTGACTCCATTTGCTCTGCTTGTAAATTGACTTCATCTGTCTATATATATGATATATTTTCATCTTCCCTGCCTCATTTTTAACAGTCTTCTTCAGTTTTTGTTTTGAATACCGGTACTTCTTTTGTGACAATTTTACCTTCTTTAATGGTGACTCCCCAGTTAGTTCCATTAATTCATTCATAACAGTGAACTTATGCTCTTTTTCTGCCTCATTAGGATTATTGAGTTTTTTTCTCCTTGTGTGACACCTGATTTGATGATGTGGAGCTTTAATGTCACACTCATTATCACTTGGTGGAGACTGTCTTAGGCTTGTTTGAAAGTTGTTTCTGCACCTAATGCGCAGTTTTTCTCTTGGAACAAGATTTAATGATTTGTGCTAAGCACGAATCTTTGCAGATAAATTGCCAAGTCTTTTCATTTGGTGCTTTTTAGGATGCAGATGAAAAGGATTGCTGCATGCTTTTCTATCCTTCAACTTAATGTAGCTACTAGAACTTAGAAAAGGAATTTATAAACTTTTTCATAATGTTTCTATGCAAAACACTGAGCATATATTATATAATAATAATAATACCTATCCTTTAATAATCACTCCTGAAAAATGAAAGCAAACAATTAACCACTTAACAAACTTATTTATTTCCAAGAAAGTGGACAATATATATCTATTTTTTTTAATAGAATATTTTATTCTTTTTATTGTGCTAAAGAGGAAAATAATCGACATTTTATTATTTTTTTTATTTTTAAGAAGTTATAAAGAATTACATGTCCTTTGAAAAATTTGCCCGAGTTTATACGTTCATTTTTTAAAACGAGAAATACATGTTTTTTTGAATAAAATAATAATAAATGTTAAGCAAATTCCTTTCAAAACAACTCTGAACTAAATAAAAACTATGTAAAAGAAAATTGGCATATTACTTTTAAGAGAAATCATACTTCGAGTGATAATCACGAAAGCACGGAGAAACGCATAGGCCTACATCGCAATCTCTGCAGTAATATCTTGACTCACGGCGAATTTTTTTTCCCCTTTCGGTTTTCTTTCGTGTACAAACTGCACATATCCTTGTTGGGTTCGTTTTTTTCTCAGTTGCTGGAATAATATCTGGAAAGTGGCGCCCTGACATTCGAAGTGGTGTGGCATTGGTGCTTGGTCGCCCCTTGAAGCTACGAAAGATACTTTGTATTTTGCAACCATCATGTCGATCAGCTCCATTCTGTAGTCTAATGGTTTCTTGCTTTGTCCCGTTTGTTTGAAAAGAATGAAAGAATTCCATACAGCTAATTCTAAAAGATGAAAAAACAACTTCCGGTAATATTTCTTTCCCCGTTTCCTCATGATTGGGTAGCTTGAAAGTGTTTGATCAACCCGATCACTCCTCCCATGGTGTTGTTGTAATCCTTCACAATCTGAGGCACACGGACAACACCTCGCCTTCTTACACATTCTGTCATTTCTGAAGAATGAACAGTTGATAGAAGAGTGACATCCCTTTTGTCTTTCCATTTCATAGCCAAAACTTTCGACGCCTAAATGCAATACTTTCCCCCTTTTTCAGTTTTTTGTTTTTTATTTGCGCAGGTATCCCTTTCCTTGTTTGTTTTACAGTCCCATAAGTGTCTGTACGATGTTCAACCAATAAGTTAGCCAGCTCCGTGAAGTATAAAAGTTGTCTGTAGTCAGGCAATGACCTTTCCCCAATAATGGCTCCATCAATGACATCACAATTTGGATAGATACTGGAAGATCTTTATAAACCTGACTCACTTGAGTACCTTTTCCAGTGTATATGATTGTTGACCAAACATAGCCTGACTTTGATTCGCAAAGCATGTATAATTTTATGCCAAAGCGAGCTCTCTTCAGAGGCATATACTGCACCCACCCAAGACGTCCTTTATACATCATAAGGCTCTCATCAATTGTCACATCACGATCTAGGTTGTATAGAGAATTGAATTTGTCACTAAGGTATTTGTAAACTGGATAAATTTTGTTCAGTTTCTGGTATGGGTGGGTATTTGGGTCATAATCTTCATTATTTGCAAAATGTAAATTACTTTTCAAAAGCTGAAATCTTTTGAGAGTCATGCACTATCTAAAAAATGGTGTATCCATGATAGGCTTTTTTGTCCAATAAAGCCAATAGTTAGGCTTTGGAATTAGGCCTTGCAGCATTGTTATTGCTAAAAACACTCTTATCTCATTACTGTCTGTAGCTCTCCAAGCACTGTTCCCGTGTTGCGTTGCATACCGATTCGTCTCAGTTACAATAATATCGATGAGTTCATCAGTAAAATATAAATTGAAAAAATCTAATGGATTACCTTCAACGGGAACATTCGTATTTGCATTACTCTTTGTGAAGTCAAATCTTGGAGGAGCTACCGTAGGCTGAGTCTCTTCAAACCACGATTGACGAAATTGCTCAAATGTTTCATCTGATTCACCCTCCGAAAAGTCTTCTGAGCAAGAGGAATCACTGTTATCATCTTCGGAAGAGCTCAGATGTATATCTTCAACATTTCCTAACAAACTTTCTTCTTCACTATCAGAATCCATCTTTATATGACTAAAATTACCATATGTAAAAAAATGATTTGGACAGACATACAACGCACCTCGGATGACTGTTGCGCACTGAGAAAGTACTGTATATAAACATAATTATATGTGTTATATGTCAAAAGCCAGGCTTCAAACCACGCCCAGAGGCGTGGCTTTCGAGCAGTACAGCCAATTAGAGTAAATGCACGAGATATCTCGTTCAAATTTTAAACATACTTCAAATTTTTCATGCGCCCGAGTAAATTCGGGTAAATTTTTTAGAGCGAGTCTTTGATGCCCGAGTATATTCGGGCAAAATCGTTAAGTGGTTAAGTTAAATTATGAAGTATGCATTACTTGTTCATTTAGCTATACACTCGAGCAAATAGCCATAATTCTTTGTATATTTAGAATGTCTTGTCTTAATACTTCAAAATATATAGTAAAATGGGTAAGTAATATTCTATAAAAAATTTAATATACAGTGCCCACGAAAAGTATCCGATCACCCTTGAAATTTGTATTTTTTACATAAAAAACAATGTTTAAATGTATACTAACCTTATATTAGTATTTTGTCATCTGTCCTTTGGTTTGGGTGACTTGTTCTAGACGTTTTGGCATGGATTTAATCAAGTTTTGACAAACTTCCACTGATATTTCCTTGCACCATACCTTTTTGATGGCCTCTTGTAATTTTTCGACTGAGCCAGTGTCGTGGCATTCAACCTTATTTTTTATTATTAGCCACAGATTTTCTATCGGATTGAGATCTGGACTATTACCAGGCCAATCCAAAATATCAAATTTATTGTCAGTAATCCATTTTGTCACTATTTTGGCCCTGTGACATGGTGCACCATCATGCATGTATGTTTTTGTCCTTTGGATTGCCATTGCCATTGGAAGTTTATCCTGTAGCATTGCTAAATACCGTGCACCATTCATAGTTGTGTTCTTCGGAAGAAAATATAAGTTTCCACGCCCATAGTAACCGAAACAACCCCAAACCATCACACTTGGAGGGTGTTTCATTGTCTTTAGGGTATTTAGGGTCCATCCTATTTGAGCCAATAGGCCGGCGAACCTTTTTTGGACAACTTCTGAATGTCAAAAATGTCGACTCATCGCTAAATAAAACCTTCTTCCAGTCATCAACAGTCCAATGAATGTATTTTTTACAAAATGCGACACGTTTTTTACGCATTTTTTCATTAATGAACGGTTTCTTAGCAGCATGGCGAGATGGTAATCCGAGTTCTTTTTGGAGCCGCTCCTGGATAGTTCGTTCAGAAACACCAGATAACAAATTATTCATATTAAATTTTATTTCTTTCGCAGTTATTGTTGGGTTTTTCAATACTAAACGTTTCATAAGTTTGTCTGTTCGCGAATTTGTTTTTCTCGGTCTGCCAGATCGTTTTTTAGGGACTGGCGTGGTTAGGCCACCATTGTTCTTAGCCTGTGAAACCCATAAAGTAACGGTACTTTGGGATATGTTTAATTCCTTAGCTATCTGTCTCTGTGATTTCCCACATGCATGCAAAGCAACAATAGCACCTCGACAATCACTCTTAAGTTGTTTTTTAGCACACATTATATATAAATTTTATTTACACCACTTTCTGTAAAAAAAAAAAATATCAAGAAATTTACACAAACAGTGAAATCTGACAAATTTGAGACACAGCCACCCGCAACGAAGGCTACCAGAACACTAATTTGAGAATGCGTTGGATAGCTCTCATATCAGCGAGCAACCTCAAAGTTACCAGATGTCGCTAGAACAAATAGAAAGTGAATTACGTGTCTCTGAATATCAAGGGAAAATATTGTATTTTCTTGAGTGATCGGATACTTTTCGCGGGCACTGTACTATCATTTGACCCTGGTCAGGTCAGAGGTCACAAAGACCAATAACTTTTTACATCTAAAAAAAATTCAGAGATGAAAAAGGGCTTTCAAATAAGACCAAAATCAATTTTCTATGCCAATTTGAAAAAAAGTTCATGAATGTTTTAAATTGAAGATCAGGTCAAACTTTGGTAACCTCTATTTCAGAAACCAGAGGTTACATACAGTGACCTACAATTTGGGTTATAGGGGTTTCTCCAAGATACCTTTTTTTCTTCAAAGTTTGGTAAAAATCAGAAATTGTTGCGATTATGGGGGTGTGATTTGATATGGAATGACTATATATAGGAAATTGTGTATTAGTTTTTATATCAAGGCATTCTGATAGTTGATAGCTAAAATCTTACTAATGTAGCTATATTTGGTAAATTGGTGATAACATATAACTCATAGACTGAAGTATTTTACAAATTATTATGAAAATTTAGTCCCATAAATATCCTTCTAAAAAACTTTGTTACTGTAAGATTAGTGTTTCTTGAAATGTAGGTCTTAGAATTTGAAACAGTTAAACAAGTCCATTAAGAACATAACTTCATAAGGGTAAATTCCATGTCAGTTCAATGGCGAAAAAAATGTGACCATCACCTATTTTTTTAGAAATTGGCACACTTATAGATATCTCTGAGAAAAACAGAATGATGCTTGTTTCAACACTAGGTCATATGGTTCCGGAGATATGGCCATTTGAATTTTGTAAAAAAAGGTCAATTTCCAAGGTCATACCATATTTTAACATGAAATATCTCGGCTCCTATTGCACTTACAGAGACCATTTAAACACTATTTTAAAGCTTTTAAGCAGATCTACAACTTTGTTTCTATTCATATTTTACCCCATTGCTAAAAAAAAAAGTTGATCTTATTTTTTACCTTTGACCTTGTGTAGGTCATTTAATGTCACAACCAATTTTTTTCCCCTTTCACCCAATTTTGGGTACACATGTCTACCTTAACCTAAAACAAGATTTTTAGTGTTAAGTTAGTATAGATGCTACAGCCATTTCAGTGGACTATACCCACCTCCATTTTGACCAAGTACCTTTTTCCACCAAACTTTGGAGCACCATATCTGGAACTGTTTGAGCTAGAGTGTTGAGAAAAATACCATTAGATTTTTCTTACTGAGATATATAATGTCTGCTAATTTTCAAAAAAATTGGTAATTATCTAACCTAACCTAACCCAGTTATTTGGTCGAATAAGTATCTGGCCCTATTATAAAATTTAATTTTTTTTTATATATTTTAGAGAATTATATAATATAGGTAATTTAAATTACATAATTAATTAATTTATATGGACATTCAAAAGTGTGAAGAACTTTGAACTTGCTATCCTGTTTAAAGGTAAAGCTATGTACATATATAAGTACCTTATACTAGGCTATAGGTACTACCCTATAGAATAAGTTCAGTTTTAAGAGTTAGATGAGTTTTAATCAAATTACTTAACTTTGTGTATTTATTCATTGTGTACAACAGTATGTACCCATGTGAAAATAAGCTTATTTAAACCTTGGAGCAAGGATTTTTTTGGCATCTGTATTTATTTCAATCTGTAAATCAAACTGCAAATTTTTTCTTGTTATAGACCTCTGAAACAAGATCAGTAGGTCCCAAATTTTATTTGTGCCATCTAAGCAAAAATAGCTTTTAACAGGGTTGGATACAATGAATAATTATAATTGTATTTTTAATTAATTGATCCTAATTTCCATTAATTGTAATTGATTCAAAATAAAATAAAGGTAATTGTAATTGATTTTTGAGCTATAACTGATGTAATTGATCAATTAATGTCAATTGTTAAAAAATACTCTGAAAATATTTTGAAATTATATCCCATTGCTAAAACCTGTTATTTCCAGGAACCCAGAAGATCCATTGCATCAAGCCAATCAGCGATGGACTGGTAGAAGTCCACTCATATTCTTCCTCGACTATATCCAGATCGGAAAGAGTCACCATTCTTCAGAGAAGTAACATCCCATTGGCATCTATGAAAGGCTTTTGCTTAGCAGTCTATGATTCCCACTGGTATCTCACCTGCATCTTAGATGTCAAGCCAGAGAGCAATGAGGTCAACTTGACCTTCCTTCACCCCCATGGACCTGCACGCTCATCTGTATATCCTTCCCCACCTGATGAACTTCTAGTTGATGCCAGTGATGTGCTGATGATTGCGAGTCCAGTTACCACAAATGGCAGGACATACACTTTGACCCAGTCAGAAATGAAGAAGGCCACATCTATGTTTGAGCATTTAGTAGTGTAACAGCCAACAGGTAATCTTTTTTGCCTCATCGATGTGATTTTTTTTACCAGCCTGTTTTTTTTTTTTTTCCATTGATAATATTAGGTACACATATTTCATATGAAATGTTGAAGTTAGTTCAGTGGTACTTAAATTTTTTATCATCATTGTTTATTAAAACCATTATGTTTATTATACCATTTATTATCTATTAATTATATTTTGTATTTAGGTTAGTATCTTAGCATTCCTATTTAAATTTGAGTCTTATTAGGCAGGACTAAAGTCTCTTATTATAGGTTCTTCTTTCTTACTGTTTGCTGTTGAATAATGATCTCAGTTTTTGTCTAAGGTCAAATCTTTGGTAGGATAAATAATTAACTTGAAAGGCGTATACAAATACTTTATTATTATTATAAATGTAACAATAATGGCTTCCATAAAATATATTGTAAATACCTAATAACTGCCTTTTTTAAATATAAAGTTATGTTGATGCCTCTAATTTCATAGTTTCACCCAGCTAGACAAGAATCAGTTCTTATAACTCAATTGGTAAAAATAAAGGAATAGGTTATTTTAATATACATATTAAAAGGCAAATTGTCTTAAAAATAGCAGACATTATAGATCTCAGTGAGACAAATCTAATGGTACTTTTCTCAACACTCTAGCTCAAACAGTTCCAAAGAAATGGCGCTCCAAAGTTTGGTGGAAAAAGGTACTTGGTCAAAATGGAGGTAGGTATGGTCCACTGAAATGGCTGTAGCATCTATACTAACTTAATCAACACTAAAAATCTCGTTCTAGGTTAAGTTAGACATGTGTACCCAAAATTGGGTGAAAGGAGAAAAAAATCGGTTGTGACATCAAATGACCTAGTACACAAGGTCAAAGGTAAAAAATAAGATCAACTTTTTTTTTTACCACTGAGGTAAAATATGAATAGAAACAAAGTTGTAGATCTGCTTAAGAGCTTTAAAATAGTGTTTAAATGGTCTCTGTAAGTGCAATAGGAGCTGAGATATTTCATGTTGAAATATGGTATGACCTTGGAAATTGACTTTTTTTTACAAAATTCGAATGGCCATATCTCCAGAACCATATGACCTAGAGTGTTGAAACAAGCATCATTCTGTTTTTCTCACCAAGATCTATAAGTTTGCCAATTTTCAAAAAAATTGGTGATGGTCATGTTTTTTTGACCCAAAATTCCGTTAAACTGACATGGAATGACCCATAAGCACAAGGATAACTTAAGCCAGTGAGGCCTCTCAAAGTTATCCTGAACAAAATAAGATGTTTCTTATTAAATATCACGTATGGTATGCCTAAACTATTATTGCTATCCTCAAAACTGAAGAGCTTTTTATATATCCCTTATGAATAACCTTTACCCTGAGTATCTGGATGTCAATCAGAACAATCTAATTTCCAGTGACCTCTGCTGTACAAGTGTGGTTTTTACTGCAATCTTCACACTAATCTAAACTATGATCATTTCAAGCATTGGTTTCCATGTTTAAATTTTTTAAAATCCTGCCTACATATTGTTAAAGCTGTGCATAAGGAATGAAACCTGTTAAGTCTAATAAATTAATAAATACTGTAAATTAATAAAATCTAAGTCTTAATTTTATTTGTAAAATTGGTTCTAATGATGTAAAGATAAAGATTTAATATGTGCAGTTAATATTACTTGCCCATAATTATTTGATTTTAAGAAACTGCCTGCTCTTGGAATAATAATAATACTTAATAATAATAAAATCTTTATTTGTAAGATTAAATATTACAATTTACAATATTACAACAATTTTTTACAGAACATATTTACTTATTTCTACCCCAAGTAGTTGTCCCTAAACCTCTATGCTTCACTGGACTCTCAGATGAATTATAAGATAAAAGGGAGCAATCCAAGAATAAGCACCCCAAATCAATTTAGGGTGCTTTTTCTTGGATTGGGGTTGAATGACGGTGCTTAGTCTTGGATTGCTCTAAAATGGTTAATTGAATGTCTGGTTAGGTTAATTTGTATGCCCTTGATGATTGGTTAGGTTAAGTTGTGATATTTTTGTTAAAACTAATGAAAATATCATGACTTAACCAATCATTAAGGGTGTACAGTTGACCTAACCTGGCATTCAATTAATCTAACCGGGATTCAATAATTTTACTGTAGGTTTCAATAAATATATATATATATATATATTATATATATATATATATATATATATATATACAGTGCCCGCGAAAAGTATCCGATCACTCAAGAAAATACAATATTTTCCCTTGATATTCAGAGACAAGTAATTCACTTTCTATTTGTTCTAGCGACATCTGGTAACTTTGAGGTTGCTCGCTGATATGAGAGCTATCCAACGCATTCTCAAATTAGTGTTCTGGTAGCCTTCGTTGCGGGTGGCTGTGTCTCAATTTGTCAGATTTCACTGTTTGTGTAAATTTCTTGATATTTATTTTTTTTTTACAGAAAGTGGTGTAAATAAAATTTATATATAATGTGTGCTAAAAAACAACTTAAGAGTGATTGTCGAGGTGCTATTGTTGCTTTGCATGCATGTGGGAAATCACAGAGACAGATAGCTAAGGAATTAAACATATCCCAAAGTACCGTTAATTTATGGGTTTCACGGGCTGAGAACAATGGTGGCCTAACCACGCCAGTCCCTAAAAAACGATCTGGCAGACCGAGAAAAACAAATTCGCGAACAGACAAACTTATGAAACGTTTAGTATTGAAAAACCCAACAATAACTGCGAAAGAAATAAAATTTAATATGAATAATTTGTTATCTGGTGTTTCTGAACGAACTATCCAGGAGCGGCTCCAAAAAAACTCGGATTACCATCTCGCCATGCTGCTAAGAAACCGTTCATTAATGAAAAAATGCGTAAAAAACGTGTCGCATTTTGTAAAAAATACATTCATTGGACTGTTGATGACTGGAAGAAGGTTTTATTTAGCGATGAGTCGACATTTTTGACATTCAGAAGTTGTCCAAAAAAGGTTCACCGGCCTATTGGCTCAAATAGGATGGACCCTAAATACACCCTAAAGACAATGAAACACCCTCCAAGTGTGATGGTTTGGGGTTGTTTCGGTTACTATGGGCGTGGAAACTTATATTTTCTTCCGAAGAACACAACTATGAATGGTGCACGGTATTTAGCAATGCTACAGGATAAACTTCCAATGGCAATGGCAATCCAAAGGACAAAAACATACATGCATGATGGTGCACCATGTCACAGGGCCAAAATAGTGACAAAATGGATTACTGACAATAAATTTGATATTTTGGATTGGCCTGGTAATAGTCCAGATCTCAATCCGATAGAAAATCTGTGGCTAATAATAAAAAATAAGGTTGAATGCCACGACACTGGCTCAGTCGAAAAATTACAAGAGGCCATCAAAAAGGTATGGTGCAAGGAAATATCAGTGGAAGTTTGTCAAAACTTGATTAAATCCATGCCAAAATGTCTAGAACAAGTCATCCAAACCAAAGGACAGATGACAAAATACTAATATAAGGTTAGTATACATTTAAACATTGTTTTTTATGTAAAAAATACAAATTTCAAGGGTGATCGGATACTTTTCGCGGGCACTGTATATATATATTAGGGTGACACTTATTTTCGAAAGTTTGAATTTTTATCGGGACGGGTGCGTTTCTGGTTCCATTTTGTCAAAAAATATCGTGTGTAAAATATTTTTGAAATAAAACAATATTTAGAACTGCCTCAATACGGTCAAAGTTTGTATATTTTCTCGAAAAGTAGAAATTTTAGATCATGATGTTCTATGCCTCTAGCAAATAAAATATCACTTCTAGTTTGTTCAAGCTACTAATCTTGACCTAAAACATATAACTGGACTTCATACTTTCAACTCTAGGTCCCCCTCAACTCGAGTATTAGCCCCTCAAGGGGGGGGGGGGTATCATGGGCGCCCATCTCCCTCTCATTGTTGCCTACTTTGCAGAGGTCACGGTGGACTTGCGGGCGGTTGGGAAGTCACAGCGGTGCTTCTCGACCACTTGTAAGAGGAACTGCCTTTGGTCTTCACTCTTGGTAAGGGCCAGGTTGAAAGACTGCATCAACGCCACCCCGCGCTCCGCGAAGTCATTGACAACTTGAAGGGCCTGGACTCGGCGGGATGCGGCGATGAAGGCTGGGTCCGTCCGCCACTCCTCCGGATCCTTGAGCAGGAAGGCGGTGCTGATGTCCAGAACCTTGAAGAACTCCTTTGATGTAGTCGTTGTGAACTTGGCCAATGTATTGTTGGCGATTGAGGCGGTGGACAGGTCCACATTGATACGCCGCGGGGGATCCTCCGATCCTTCCTCTTCTTCCATCGCTTTGATCATCTCCCGCTTTGTCGCCAAGTCGATACCCTCGTCGAAGATGGCCAGGGTGACGAGGCACTCGCTCAAGTACCATAGGTGCCTGGCGAAGACTGTCGCCGTCGCCTTGCCACCGCTGAGTCCGGATAATAGACGAGGGCCTTGAGCAGCGCGAGGTCCGCGGCTGGGGCCGTTGCCGGGAGCGTCGCTTTGTACCAGGCCGTCACGTAGATGGACACGGCGAAGATGGTGAATCGCCGGATTCCAGCCGCTTCGCCTGACGACATCTGAAACTGTTCCCGGAACAGGAACAGTTTGATGGCATAGATGACTTTTGCCATCCAGCGCGCGCGATGGAAGGTGCTGGGACGAGCGAACCGGGCATCCCGCTTGTTCGGACCGCCCAGCACAATTACAGAGAGCTCCAGAAGTTCCCTGTAGTCATCACGTGGATGTTGACCATCGAGGAGGCGGCTGAATTCGATCAGCAGGTCGTCGCGGGCGTCCTTCAGGTGCTGCGGCATGGTTCCATCCTCGAAGGGCTTCGCTTTGGTTTGATCGATGAGTCCCACTGGGCGGCGAATCGTTTGAACAGGAGGATGTCAGGACCAGTAGAGGGCCGAGGCACGCCGTGAATGCCTTCTCTCACACCAGTTCGTGGATGTGGTGGCGGCAAGCCAAATGAAGCACTGTCTTCTCGAGTTTCTGCTCAATGATATAGCAAGCTCCTCCAGAGTCCTGTGTTTGAGGCGGTGGTGGTCAAAAGAGGGCACAGATCCGTCCCTTGATGTCCCAATCCTCGAGGGCAGAGAGGACGGCTTCCGCCATGGCGCGGCTGGTGCCGTCGGGGAGGCTGGGCACAGCCAGAAGCTTGTCGACGTTCTCCCCAGACACCAGAACTGGAAGGCGATCTTCAGCAGGGCCTCCGTCAGCCGCTGGTACGATTTTCCCGTCCCAGTGAACGGTCAGCGGCACAGTAGGATGGAAGGCTGCCTTCATTTCCGCTGCTGCCATAGCACGGAACTTTGCTCGGTCGCGGCGGGAGGATTCGCGGTTCAAGACCAGCTCCTCAGGGTCGTGGCCCAAGCTCCTCGCAGCCGCCGACAGCAAAAAATACCTTCTCGGTCGGTAAGTTTCGTCCGATCCATCGCTGCGGAGAGATCAGGGGTGATCATCTTTTTCGACGCGCGGAATCGCTTGGGTGGTAAAGGGGTCGTAGATGCTTCTGCATTCGATGTGGACGGGCCCGGGGAGAGAGCTCTTCCTCTTCTTCTCGGCGACGACGCCGTGTCGGTGACCGAGTCGGGCTGCTTGCACCTGAGCTGGAGCTCGATGCCAGTTCGACGAGTTCTTCTCGGCTCTCTCTGTTCGCCCTTTCATCATCTTGCCGGCGGCTCCTTTCCGCTTCCTGTCTCCTCGCACGCTCCTCCTCAGTGTGCAGCGTCATGTCACGTGTGGAGGAGATGCGGCCGCGCCGCACCTCGGCCCTTTGTCCCGTCAGGAACTCCCTGTCCTCTTCGATTGTGATCATCGACATCGCCTGTTCGTGTGCGATGTCGAAGAGGCGGTCAAGGGATGAGAGGAACTCGGCCTCGTTCCTGATTTGGGTCACAGTGCGCCGTTTCGAGTTCTTGTTCAGAGCCCGCCCTTCTCGTACATTCGGAGAACCTTGTCCCTTGCGCGTTGGTCTTTCTGCGTAGGAATACGGGACCGCTCCCAGAATTCCTTGACTGCGGTCACTGTCTCAGCGGCTGCTTCCTTGATCGGCTTCTTGACGTCAAGGTGAAGGTGGAAAAAGTACTGAAGCGCCTGCTTTCCCGTAGGCAGCATGCTTCCTGTGATGCTGTGGTCCACGGTCCCCAGGAGATAGACTGCTGTTTTAGATCTTGTTGCCGAAGCCATCACGTCGTTTCAGAACTCACTGAAAAAGAGAATGAAACACTGTTAGTTGGCAAAACTCGTCCCAACCCATTTTCTACTTAGAATAACATGTTCTTTCGCCTGTATCAATATTTGGATAAACTCGTGTTACACCCTGTATAATACCTCATTTTAGTCTTCTGTACACCAGTGCGGAAGACTAAACCAACGACTCTGACCGTCCGTCTGTCTGTCTGTTATCATTTTTCAACTCAGAAACTACAGCAGCTATCGAAACGAAAACTGACATGATAACAGAACGCCATGAGTACTTTTCGACAAAAAGTATAAACTTTGACCTCATTGAGGCAGTTCTAATTATTATTTTATTTCAAAAATATTTTACACACAATGTTTTTAGACGGAATGACACCAGAAATGCGCCCGTCCTGATAGAAATTCCCAAAAAATGAAAAACACCCCAAATAAGTGGCACCCTAATATATATATATTTTAATTGGGGTTGTTTAACTTCCTTTGCAACATATAAGGTCATATGACGGAGGGGACCTACAGCTTTACATGGGATCCAAACCACAGGCTGCTACATAATCTGGATGCAGAGGATGGTCTCCCATCCAACTACTACCCAGACCCAATGTTGCTTAACCGCATATATATATATATATATATATATATATATTAGGGTGGTCCAAAAAGTTAAAGCATCGACTAAGTTCTCTCCACAAGGTTGGTTTTATGCCTCTTGGTGTGGACAGTATTTGTGCAAAGTTTCACGTTATTCAGTTAATATTTAGGGGTCGCCCCACTTGCCCCACTTGCCCCCTTTTTGAAAATTTGGGAAAATATATAGACAACTGAATAACTAAATTTTTTTTTGGTTCTCAAAGAATATGAAAGAAAACAGTAAGACAATAGGACATGATAATGGGTGTATCTTCATTATTTCTTCTGCATCAGAGTCGCCTTGGATGGTATTGGTATCTGTTTTCGGTGGGTGGCTACGAGTTGTAGGAGGTACTGCTTCTGGTCCTCATTTCGTGTCAAAGTGTCATTGTAGCGTTGTGCGAGAGCAATACCTCGCTCGGCAGCATCATTGACGACTTTCATCTTTAAGGCGCGATCTCTAAGTTCCCTGTAGTTCTTGTCATTTGGCCATTCCCATGGATCTTTTTGAAGTAACTGGCGCGCTTCCTCCTTACCTCCAACTTTCAAGGCATCAAAGAGGGTCAATGTCCTTTTCGTGACGAAGGATGCCACATCATTTTCAACACCAGCTTCCACCATGTCGATTCGTCGGGGGCAGCCATTCTTTTGGGGATGTTGGAGGTGTTGAACCATTCTCCTTTTGGTATCAGGATCGATCCTATTATCGAAGAAGGCCAGTCCAATCAGATGCTCTGACAAGTACCACAGGTGGCGTCTTAGAGCTGTCTTCACCGCTTGTGCAGCTCCTCCGTGTGGATATTTTTCCAGAAGATGCAGCATTTTGAGATCATTGAGAGGAGCTTGTGTCCCCATTGGTGCTTCATGCCAGTACTTGACGTAAATCAGACTGACAAATAAAGCCAGCTGAGTCACGTTTCGTTCTTCGCGTGCTGTGAGCTTGAATTGATAGTGAAAGAGGTAGATTTTGAGCGCATAAATCGCCTTCGCCATCCATCTCGCGTGGTGCATGGGACCCGGAGCTCGGATAAAGAGTTGACCACCAGTCTTTCCCCCCAGGAAGAGCAAAGATAGTTCAAGGAACTCCTTGTAGTCGTCACGAAGTTGGCTTGCCTGAAGAGTGTTAGGTAAGTAAGTGAGCATCTCTTTTCTCATCTCTTGGAGTTGAGGGTTCTCGAACAAGCTGTCTGATGCTGAGACAAATGCTTCGTGGGAGAGAGATGGCCATTCCTTTTGAAATCGCTTAAAAAGGCCTGTTTCAGGACTTCCTGTTGAGCCAAATATTGAGGCAAAGACATCAGCAAGTACGACTTCAAGTATATGATGTCGACAACCGATCCAAACTAGCTCGTGACCCAATGCTTCTTCAATCCTGACACAGGCTCCGCGATGTAAACCCGTGTTTGACGCAGTGGTATCGAAGACGAGACCTCTCACATGCTGTTCCACGTTCCATAATTTCATAGTTTGAAGGCATGCCTGGGCCTGTGCTTCTCCAGTTCCTTGTTTCATCTTTGGGACACCAAGCAGCTTCTGTCCATTGAATGTTATAAGGATTGCTATCCGATGCACATTCGTCTTCTTCCCTTCAATGCCGGGGAGAAGCTTTCCGTCCCAATAGAGAAGGACAGGGTCTTCTAGAGAGAATGATTCTAGGTCTTCTCGAGCTGCCTGTTCTCGCCCACTTTCTCTGTAGCGATGAATAGAGCTCCGAGAGCACGTCATCCCAGACAGATCATGCCCCGCAGCCTGTAATACAGCTCCAGTTACGAAAACAGCATTCCGGTCAGAAAGATTGGTGCGATCCATTGCTCCAATGACTTCTGGAGATTGGAAAATGTTCGTAACCTTGTTCTTGGGACGCTTTGGTGCCGGAGCTTCAGACGAAGAAGGAATCGGAACCGATGGTCTATAGTCGTCGTCGTCTTGCGAAAAAAGGGAAGAAGAAGAAGAAGAAGAAGAAGAGGAAAGATCAATTGATGACACTCCTGCTTCTTCCAAATCTTTCTGTGTTGCTTCATGCCTTGCCTTCCTCTTGGCTTCCTTCTCCATTCTGGATTGCTTTCTGTCCTCTTGTGTAGTCGTTTCCTTATCAATGCCAGCCATGCTGCAAGAATTGACGTCCTTGCACTGCATGGACAGGAAATTTCGGTCCTCAACATTGACGATTGTGCTCATGGCATCACTGGTTGCGATGTCAAACAGTTCCTGGATGTCCGCTTTGAAGATGTCTTCATTCATTCTATCGCTGGCACGTTGCCTGGTCCTGTGCTTCTTGAGTGTTTTGTAGCGGTCTAAAAGCTTTGAAAGCTTACGGACACAGGAGTCGATCCGTTGAGTTGGGATCCGCGCTCGGGTCCAGACTTCAATCACCCTCTGGCATGCCTGGTTCAGACTGTCGGAGGTGGTTTGCTTTTGATTGATGTGGTGGTATTGCCCCAAGAGGAGGGCGTCAAGGCATGTAGGGAGCCTTGACGTGGATAAAGTTCCAGTTGCCATCCCTAGAAGCCAAACTTTTGGAATTGATCGAGTTTGAGCCATCGGACCTACGGAAGAAAAAGTACATTATATAATATATATTCAGAGTGGGGCGACCTCTAAATATTCACCAATCACGCTGCAATTTTGCACAGACCATGTGGACACTAAATGGACAAAAACCACACTTGTGGAGACTATCTAAGACAATTTTGAAATTTCCCCCTATGGATTTGGACCACCCTAATATATATATATATATATATATATATATACCCGCAAGGGGGTTCTAAGCTCGTGCTCTTGAGTGCTCTTTGTGCTCGTTTGTACGTGCTTGTTCCTGGAGGTTTCACGTGCGCCCTCCCGGCCCTAGCACCCAAGGATGATGGGGCTCGACCCTGCAGTCCTTGTCATCCTTGGTCTTTTTCCACTTCGACTGTCCCCTCTACCCTTTCTTTTTCCTCTGTCTTTCCTCTCACTTTTTCTTTGTTTTTCCGCTGAGATATGCCCTTTAAATAGAGGCGAATCGGTTCTTCCTGAACTAAAAAAAAAAAAAAATATATATATATATAACCCTCCATCTATGGCCTTGGGTGGTTTGAATCGATGGGGGTTCTGGTTGGGAGGCAGCAATGGATATTTCTCACGATAGTTTCCTTCTATAATCTAATTTTTCTCTCACCCTGCCAGGTTGCAACTTGTTAATTCTTCTCTTTCTATAGTCTTAGGTTGTCTCGAAGTTGATAGGGAAAAATAAAAACTTTCTCTCACTATAATTTACTTTTAAAAATGTACAGGTAGTGCTCTGAATTTACAGGGGTAGAGGTTTGAACTCTTTCGACCATGGCTCAGGCTGGAATCTAAAAAAATTAAGGCAGCAAGGGGCCTCTGCCCCCTCCTCGCTGAGAGGCTGCTAACCAGGGAGTGATTCAATTTACAATACAAGAATTAAATAAGTAAATTTTTGGGGGAGTGCAGTTTGAAGGTTAAGTTTCCCCTTTTAAACACATTAGATTTTTTGAAAAATTCAAAATGAAAATTTAAAAAATAATATAAAAAAATAATCGTATTTTTGCCAAGTATACATTTCTAAAGGGCGACATTTTTGTAGTAGTACATGAGTACAATCTAAGTACATCACTGAGTACGTTGAAATTTTGGTTTATTACAATTATGATTATAATTACCAATTAATTCTTATTAAAGTACGTTAATTACATTATACAGTGGACCCCCGATTTGAGTACGTAATCCGTTCCAGCATGGCGTACTCAATTCGAAATGTACTCAAATCAAACTTAATAACCTATGGGAATTAATTAATTTGTTCCAAAACCCAAAAATTTCACCCCACCCCTACTTTTTCTATAGAAATTGGCCATCACTATAACAGTACACTATGTCACTATGCCACAATATAAAATACAGTATCAAAGTCACTGCATGTACGAATCACCAAATTTATGCTATATTTTCACTATTTTATGCTGTAATCAACAGAAACTAACATAAATAAACATAGTACAAAGTCAGAAAACAAAATGTACGAAATTCTAACAGAAATCCCTAAGAACACCTGTACTATTCAAAACATTAGACCCCGAATGTTCCCGCAATGAACGCTCTAGACAAACTGAAACGCGTTCGGCGTCGCTGGCTGGCATACTCAAGTCGAGTTTTCTACTCAAGTCGAGTCAATAGGAGCCTATGAACGAGCGTACTCAAATCAAAAATACTCAAATCGATGCATGCTCAAATCGGGGGTCCACTGTATTAAATTATTAGTTAATTGCAGTTTCATTAAAGTATGGTACATCAATTACAGTAATACCTTGAACAGCGCGGTTTTGATGTAGCACAGTTTGTATTTTCATCAATTTTTTAAAATTTAGCACGCAATTTTCCTATTGTTTTCTAATTTCTTTTCGGTACTATTTCATTCTACGAACTTTCGACTTTTATTTAACAAATTCTAGAACCAATTAACCGCGCTGTGCAAGGTATTGCTGTACAGTATATTAAAGTATTACATTTAATTACAATTTTAGCAAATTGTTAATTGACATATCTACTACTGAAGTAATCTAATTAGGTGATACAATTGATATAATGAAGGGGAATTAACCGTTGTTCTATAATTTAAAGGGGATTAACAGCAATGTTATACATGTATTTATAGTTAACAATAATTACGCCAAATTATGTCAAATATTATTAGAACCTGGTTGGTTATCAGAGTTTGAAAGTCTAGCCAGCGATGAGGAAAGTGGAGAAAAATACGGTGTACTTTTCATTGGAAGTACACAGACATTTATGATAACATAATACATAAGTAATATAGAATTTGAATGACAATTAGGTAAAAATAGTAAGTACAAGTAATGAGAACAGGGATAACTATGTGACATAAGCTGATAACGAACTAGTGGCCAGGCAGGGAAACAATACAGTATATTATAATAACATAACATAAACATAACACCTTATGTTATAAATTTGTAGCAGAAGCAAGAGAGGATTTCGAATTCAGATGCTTGCTTTTGGCAACATCATCGGAATTTGAACACCCTGAATCAGCATGAATGAGGATCACTTTTCACTTTTTTTAAAAAATTATAGCTGGTCAAAGTTTTTCCCATGATTTGGTTCAGTGGAAGTACACTGACACCATTTTTACCAAAATTGATCAATATTGGTCGCGCATTGACCTTGAAAATTTCAATTTTAGAAATTTGGCCAAATTGACAGTTTTTTACTGAATAAAGATAAATCATCAAATGACCATATTTTCTGAATCCTCTCAGTGAAAGAAATCCTCTCAGATACTTACCAAGTTGATAGGACAAGTGGTTTAGAAGTTATACTCACCTTGAGATAGCATTAAAATTTAAAATACCGTATTTGTCCCCGTACCTCCATATGCTGTCTGCCATTGTCTGCTTTTTAGGATAAGATAAAACGAATAAGGAAAGATCAAATGTATTTTGTATTAAAATGGTTTACCGATATCACTAAAGGCACTTACTCCGGTGCCCCTAACTAGGTTCAAAAACTGTATGAATCGTGGTTAGAACACACGTCATCTTAAGGCGTGCGCCATGTACTCTCTCTGCTAACTCCCTTTCCCTCTGCGCTACGTCATCTTGGCAAGTGACGACTTCTTGAAGTCACCGAGTTTTTCCGGCTCTTTTCCACGAGCTGAAGAAGACCCTGCAGCTGTGACTCGTCTTTTGTGACAGTGTTCGCGTAATCTTCTATCAGTTTTATCCCTCTCTCTGCCACGTCGTTGGTAACTTTCAGATGCAGATGACATTCTTCAGATCACAGTAGTTCTTATCTTGATCCCACTTATTCACCGGCAGAGTGAGCCACGTAGACGCACACACCTGCAGGCCTGTGAACACGAACCACGATGACTCATCGATCAGGTCCGGAAGGCGCGTCGTGTCATCAACCGAGACGTTGTCATACGTGAAGTCCTCGGGCACAGCGAGGCGGCACAGCTTCTTTGCCATCTCGTGCTTCACAGTGTCTTCCACTTTGTCACTGCAGAGGGCGAAAACGACGGTCTGAGGCCTCAGATACCACAAGTGCCGCCTGATCACTGCCAGTGAAGCCTCTGCAATCTCGCGATCCACAGCCCTGTACTGCAGAAGACGCTGGTACAACACAAGGTCATTCAGCGGGGCATCAGCTGCGACAGGAGCCGCCAGCCAGGCAGGTGCGTAGAGGAGTGCAGTAAATAGTACCACTCTCTGAAGTTTCTGTACCAGCTCGTCGTCGAACATCAGGAGCTTCGTGTAGTAGATGATCTGAAACAAATACGCACTGTGATGTATAAATACCGATACCACTCCATATAAGTTTGTTTAATGGTAAATTATTTATCTTATTTTTTTCTGGTAGGGACTTCAAATGGCTGTTTGCAGAAGGCAATACAATATTTAACTTCTAATTCAAAATACCAACCTTGGCCATCCACCTCGCATGATGGTAGGCTCCTGGGCGCATGAAGTGTGTGCCACGACGTGGCTGGGCCCCGAGTACCAGGAGTGTAATCTCCGCCACTTCTCGGTAGTCTTCTCTGACAAGACCAGAAGCGGTGCCGAGGAACTTGACTGCCTCATCTCGGAGCTCCATCAGCCACGTCACCTCCGCCAAATGCTCGATCTCCAGCTCGCGATAAGTCGAGAGGTCGAGCTTGTCCCACCTGAAAGGGGTTATGAAAATATTGCATGAAAACGACTGAAGTTTCCCTTTTCGACTGCTATTAACATCATTAGTAGAAGGACGCTGATATCTCAATTGCTCTGAAGGCAAAAAATCATTGGAGAAAACAAATGCGCCTTAGACTTGAAATTCACCTTCTCCTCAGATACTGGAACAAAGGTTCAGTTGGTGCTGTGGTTCTTCCAAACGCGGTGATGACCACTGCCCCCATGATGAGCTCCATAACGTGATGGCGACAGCCCAGCTGGAAGAGCGGTTTACCAAGCATGTTCTCCAGCCGGACCACCGCACCCTGCACCCTCCCCGTATTGGAGGAAGTTGTGTCGAAGCACAGTCCAATCACGTTGTTCTCGCATCCCCAGTCTTTGAGAGCACGAAAGGTCGCCTGGGCCTGGGACAGACCGGTGCCGTCAGCAACAGTCGGAACGGCCAGCAACTTTCCTTCTGTGCATTGGGGAGCTCCGGAGATGAGAATCGCCTGGCGGTGCTCCAATGATCCAAGAGAGTCCTGAAACGTATGTCATACATGCCAATCCATTATCGTCCACTGGAATATGTCAATCCACTGTCGTCACTGGAACATGTTAATTCACTGTCGTCCACGGTGAGGGCAAAACTGACCTTGATTACTTTACCGTCCCAGTGGACGACAGCATGCCTCGAGATACGAAGGATTTCTGCACAGCTGTCGACACTTCACAACGATGTGCCACTCTTCCACGGCGAGACGTGTCCTTCGAGATACTGAATTTGTCCAGGTCTGCGGGGATCTGCCGAACGTAGGACTGCCGCCACGACACTTGCCACCTATGTGCGAAATTGAAAGGAAATTGACAAGGATGCGTATGGTTTTTATGTGACAAAATAATCACTAAATTTTCCGTCGTTACGTCTATTATATCTTTGTCAAGGAAAGATCATTACTGATATATACACACCTGATTATTGGACATCCGGAAGCGATCAGCCACTTCAATAACAGCCGGTGCATTGAGGATGCGGTGAGGAAGGCTGATTGATACAGTTGATTCTCTCGGCTGTCGGTATGGTGGTTCTAGCTGTGATTCGGAGTTGCTCGATGATCTGCTTTCTATAGATTCATCGTCGCTCTCAGCTTCGGTTCCTAATTTCGTTTTTGAGGTGCCTGGCTCATCACGAGATTGTTGTCTTGAGAGTTGCCGTTTTCTCTTGACAACGAACACTTTATCATTCCCACTCATTGTTGCCTGGCGCAGGCCCCGTTGATCCTCATAAAATTTAATATCTTCTTGTTTGTTGTTGTCTGAGAGCAGTCGACTTTTCTGTATCTCTTCAATAGCATCGGGAGCTCCGATGTCCCAGAGCTTGTTCAGATTTTCTGAAAACTTCTCCCTGCCTTTTCCCGCGTCACTCTCTCATCTTGCTCTTCTGCAGCGAGCGCCACTCTTCCCACAGTAACTCCAGTTTTCTTTCGCAGTTACGCCTCGTGATCGTCTTTATACGTGCCATGTTCCAAAATGCCAGAACATTGGCCACCGTGTCTTTTACGGCGGCCTTCCTGTCAGTAGTTTCCTGCTTGGCATAGAAGAAGTACTGGAGAACTTGATGGGTGGTTGGCAATTTGGCACCACCGATCGAGGAAGATGGCTGACCAATTAAGAAGACGTCCGTGGCTGACCTTAGAGAAGGTGGTGCTGTTGTTGCTGCTGCTTTCTCTTTTCCAGAATAAGTAACTTTCAGAGTCTTCCCACTCCTGGTTGTTAACAGTTTATCCATTGTACTAAAGTCTAGACTTATCAAACAAGAATCAATTGACACAGTTGATCTGTAAAAAGCAAACTGTGATTAGTAAAAATATTGGTCATAGACATAGCGTGTGTGTGTAATTGGGATTTTAGGATGCGCCAGCTACTGATGCTATGATTACGTCCATAACGGGGGACAAATACGGTATTTTAAATTTTAATGTTATTTCTAGGTGAGTGTAACTTCTAAACCACTTGTCCGATCAACTTGGTAAGTATCTGAGAGGATTTCTTTCACTGAGAGGATTCAGAAAATATGGTCATTTGATGATTTATCTTTATTCAGTAAAAAACTGTCAATTTGGCCAAATTTCCAAAATTGAAATTTTCAAGGTCGATGCGCGACCCCTAAATATTGATCGATTTTGGTAAAAATGGTGTCAGTGTACTTCCACTGAACCAAATCATGGGAAAAACTTTGACCAGCTATAATTTTTTAAAAAGTGAAAAGTGATCCACCCTAATGAGCAGCTTGCAAAAGGTTAAAAGAAACAAACTTAAAAGTAAAAAATAATACATGCGAACGCACTTGCATGACTTTGAGTGAACAGGCATGGATGCACAAAGTTTTGTACACATTTCACAGACTGACACAAGCAAAATGAATATTTAACAAAATTGATACAGGATAATGGTCAAGATAAGACATGGACGCATGGATGAATATGGTCGAATAACAGTTACATTGCATCACACCAGACAGGCCATAACATGTAAATAACAAGATACAAAGTGTAATGTTTTTACACGTCAATTCACAATCAATACGGCATGGCTACTCAATTCGTACACATAGCACAAGTTGCCACTGGGAGGACTTAAAAGAAACGAACCAGAGACAAAGAGCAGGTATCAAGGACTAAGAAGTACAACCAAGGGCTCCAATCCCACTACATGCAGTGTGATGCACAATCTAACAAAATTTAGGGATGAGGGCCAGATGCAAGACAACCACAATTAACTACAATAAACTCTCCAACAAATGGAAACATGGATACAACAAAACCACAGAAATGGCAGGTCGCATGGTTGTGACACTGAAAAAAACAAAGCAAAAATTGAAATTCTATCCAAATTCGCTCAGGCGATTTTGGTTTCTCATGTAAAAATGAACATTCAAACATAAAAACCATAATTAATTATAATAAATTCTCTAACAAATGGAAATATGGATACGACTTAAACCATAGATATGGTAGGTTGCATGGTTGTGACACTGAAACAAAAATAGAAAGTAACAAATAAAAATTTTATCCAAACTTGCATTAGGCAATTTTGGTTCTTATGTAAAAATGAATATTGATTATATAAGAATTATTCATTGTTCATTTTACACACACACACACATATATATATATATATATATATATATATATATATATATATATATATATATATATATAATCCCCGCAAGGGGGTTCTAAGCTCGTGCTCTTGAGTGCTCGTTTGTACGTGCTTGTTCCTGGAGGTTTCACGTGCGCCCTCCCGGCCCTAGCACCCAAGGATGATGGGGCTCGACCCTGCAGTCCTTGTCATCCTTGGTCTTTTTCCACTTCGACTGTCCCCTCCACCCTTTCTTTTTCCTCTGTCTTTCCTCTCACTTTTTCTTTGTTTTTCCGCTGAGATATGCCCTTTAAATAGAGGCGAATCGGTTCTTCCTGAACTAAAAAAAAAAAAAAAAAAAAAAAAAAATATATATGAACAATCCAAGAATAAGCACCCCATAATAATGGTAGCACTTCAAACTGAAGTATTACCATTATTGGTTGAAGATCCATTGCCAGTAATAAATTGATATAAGGGAAAAAATCTTATTAAAAAAGTGATGCTGTGTGCTAGGCGTGATCAAGCAATGACCTGGACAAAGCTTTTGAGGAATGTTGATGTTAAAATCCTTTAATTTGGATTGAGGTCAAACTGGGATGCTGGTTCTTGGATTGGGGTCTAACTGAGGTGCTTTTTCTTGGATTGGGGACTTTGGGGTGCTTATTTTTGGATTGCTCTGATATAAGTATTTCATATATAGGTAGGTACAATTTGATAATAATAATAATAATAATATATTATTATTATTAGAAAACAAAGGTTGTAGTTATGATTATGAAATATATAAATATGACTATGATTATGATTACATAGGTATAAAATAATGCAAGGTTTATAGTTATGTAAAGGATAATTTCTTAGGACATACAGACAAACTTGTAGCTGACATGAGAAATGGATTGTTAACAGTATGCATTAAATCCTGGTCAATATATATAATAGTTATGAAACCTTTGGTCTTGAGAGTTAATAGTAAATACAATAATTAGACAAGAAAAAGAAGCACAACAATGATGCAAGTAACACTGTTTAATCCTAAATGCATTAATGTAATTTTAGTATTCCTCTGTTGAGATTGATTTAATCTTGCTTTTAAATGCACTTACATTAGAGATGTTTGTATGTTTATCAATTATCTTCATTAGCTAGTAAAAAACCTGCCCTAGAAGTGGAATATTTTTGCTAGTTCCTACGGAAAGCTGCTGTTATCCTTCCTTTGAGCAATACATATTTACTGTAGTTCTTCCGAGTGATGGCTTCCTTTTTCTTGACATGGTCAATCCCTAGGATGCTTCATCTGTATTAAGTTTGCAGAACATTCCCAATTTTTTTTTTTTTTTTTTTTTTTTTTTTTTAACGCAAGAGTCAAGCCGTAAAATGTAATGAAAATTATTTTAAGAAAATTTTAAGTGAGGTAGATTTTAACATTTACAATTAGTTCATGAATCTCTTAAATTTTAAATGCAGCTTCACAGATTTTACTTGAAGCTCACAAAATGGTTAAACTTCAAATATTTTTCACCTATCATGGCTTCCAATGCATAGCTAAAAATTTTGATGGCTGTACATTCTTTTCTAAATTTATTGACCAACTTGATTTTTTTTTTCATTCCACGAAAGTGTATGTAATTCTGTAGAAGCGTGTTGGGACTTGGTTTACTTGTAGTTTAATGATAGGGAAAGCCACCAGTTCACACTTCTATAAAGTTTTGTTAAATTCATGAAAGAAATCATCAAAATTTTGAGTTTCACATTCCAAGACCAGTGGGCCAAAATCTTGAAATTTAAGTACTTTGTGTTTTAGCTTATAAATTTTTTTGGGGGGATAAGTTTTTCTGAGACACCCAGTCTGAAGAAATGTTGCTGAAAACACTGCAGGGATCCTAGAGGGTGTTGTCACAAAGTTTATTGATAAACAGATGTGTGAAATATGCAGGGTTGTGGAGTCGGAGTCGTGGAGTCGCACGTTTCAGGGCGGAGTTGGAGTTGAATTTTTACAATATGTGGAGTCGGAGTCAGAAAATTTTGGACTGACTCCACAACCCTGGTTATAGCCACTAGGTTAAGGGTTATTCAATTTTAAGTAGGACTACTACTGGTTAGACCTTAATTATGTTTAAGAGAATCTCTCTCATTTATATATATATATATATGTATATATTATTGGAAAAAATAAAAATCCCTTAATATGATAATATCTACAAGTCAATATCCTTCTTAATATTTGAATGTTCCCTTATCCTAGAAAGTAACCTGACGATTCATGTGGTGGTGATGAAATGTCTTATTATTATGATAATTATAGAGTGAAACACTAGAGGAGTCGGAGTCGTATATTTAAAATGTGAGGAGTCGGAGTCGGATTTTTAGATTTTTTACAATGTGTGGAGTCGGAGTCGGAAAATTTTGGACCGACTCCACAACCCTGGAATTATGGTATGATTATATGTATAGCAGACATGAGGTAATAGTAATAGACTATTACAGGATTTTTCAAGTAATAGTAATAGATCATAATGTTTTGGCTGTAATAGTGTAATAGTAATAGAAGGCAAAGTAATAGATAATAGTCTATTACTTTTCTATTACAGTGGCAATGGACATATTGTGTGAACAAAGAACCGAAAAATTAACTAAATCTACTCTAAACTAAAATAAACATGTATGTGAACTAATATTGTGGCAAATTTTTCCTTCAGTAAAGTAAAATTTATGAAGACCTACAGTCTGAAATTGTAATGATTTAGTTGAAACAAATATTTGTTATTTGGCTGCTGCTCAGCCTCATCCTGGATCCATGAGTGCAGAGCCCTCTGCTTGTCTTATCCTGGATCCCTGAATCCAGACACTGCTTCATCACCAGCTCAATACCATCTCACGCAGGTATCCCCCCCCCAAGGGGCCTTGGTGAATCAGGATGCTGGGAATGCAGTCAGGGGTCATGATAAGGATGCATCTTGGACAATGATGGTAAGGAGGGGCTGGAAGTGAGTGACCTCTCTGAGAACTGCAACCGCTGCAGTAGCTAATGGTGGTGGTCCCTCAAGGGGGTCTGGTCCCACTCATGCGCGGCTAGAGGGAGTCAGCCTGTGGCAAAGGCTGGCATAGAATGGTGGGGTATCATAGGGGCTGCCAAAATGGATCATATGATGGCTGTACCAACGAAGACCGTGAACATTTTTGTCTTGAGATGTCAATCTGATCTTACAGCCAAGGAGCTGCAGGTATTTGTGGAAGATAAAGTGAACCTTCAGGTTACATATGGGAAAATTAACTCCAGATGGACTATGTACAATTCCTTTCAAGTTACAGCAGTCTGTGATGATCTGGGGGTATTTATGGATCCAGCAGTATGGCTGGAAAGGGTATATGTATGGCAGTTCTATGAGAAGAAGGGAAGAAAAACACTCACAGCCCCTCTTGCGAGTGCTGGAGAGGGTAATTATGGAGACATCATGCGTCGTACTGTGGAGGAAAATCCAACTGGGTCTAATGCTGTAACTGCTGTGCCTGGTATAAGTGGAATTCAACATATAGAGATGGCTGGCAGAACTCCTGCATCTTCCTAATTGCAACATTCAAGGTAATTCTGCGTATCTATATGCCTTTTCAGGCAGTTGATAATGAAGATGATTACCTCATTAAATTGGGGCAGGTCAGCAGTATTATTGACGAGTTGGATACGACATATGTAGCTATTATTGGTGATTTTAATGCTAATGTGCTTACTGATAATTCTTTGTTTAGCAACCACTTAAAAGCCTTCTATGAAGATAATAACTTGACCCTTTCATCTATGCTTAGTCTTACTGGTGATAGCTTTACTTACATTAGTGATAGTTGGCACACCAACTCATGGTTGGATCATTGTATTTGTACGTTCATTATACATAGTGATTCACTGGCTTACTTAGTCAGTGCTCCAGACAACTATCTCTTAATCTTCTATGGACCTCTTGTATAATGTTTGTACCTGTTGAGTCTGAAATAGTGTGTTTTTGTTTAACTGCTTCTAATTGCATTTAAATAGACATAAAGATCCTTTTCAAATGAGTGAAGTACCCCACATACAAAAGTAATAGTAATAGATGAAAATTAAAGTAATATTAATAGAAGGAATCAATAGTAATAGAAACCCAGTAATTGACCCTATGTCTGATGTATAGTATTTATCCTATTTCAGAAATACGCATTTTAGTATGAAGTTTTCTTTAAAGCTGGTTAATGGAAAAGGATGTCGACTGGGATTGTTGTCAGGAGTAAGAAGTAATCCAGAATTAATTTATGAAACTCCATTATCACTGGCAATCACTGAGGGAGGCAGCATTCCTCATTTAACTAAGGTAAGTTTCTTTATATAAAAGAATATAATGTCTGGAATCTCTCTTAGACTAGACTTTAAACTTTGTTGTTCTTTAATCTTGCTTATCAAGTTAACATGTCACATTGCTTCTAGGTGATCAGGAAAGAACCTGTAGGCCCTTTTATTTCTCCCATTTGTACTTAGTTTGGAGATTAGGTGTGACATGATTATACAAAGCACAATGCTATCGTAGCTCAGTGGTTACAGTAGCAAACTTTGAGCAGTGTTGCACTGGTTCACTACCAGCTGCTGGCATTGGGTGTACCGTAGTTGAGTTAACCATTTACTCTGTTTCTGCTCTGGCTCAGGTGATTGTTGGGGCACACTCACACTCACACCCACATGAGGAAATGAGTTTTTTGGATGTTGTTGTTGTTTAGCCGATCAGCCCACCTTGATTGAGCAAGCTGGCGACACGCAGGTAACCAATTGCACTCTCCGGAGTGGACCAGAGGTTCAGTGCACTAGTGATGTTGTGTTGTGTTTGTTGTTGTGCTAGAGAGGTATAGTCTGTCATAATGTGTTAAATTGTTTGTGGTGTGTCCTGGCACAGGTGGCAGGTGTCGTCTATGGAGTTGTCTAGTCTGTGTTTATATGTCCATAAGTTGGGGTGATGTCCACATCGGAATCGTGCTAAGTTAACTCAATCCGATCTGCTCAGGCTGATCTCTGACCTGTTAATGGGTGGTGGCTTCGCACCTAGGACCGCATTCGGACTGAGTCGTGTCAGTGCTTTGCAGGTTAGGTGTGTGCGTATGTGTTTTCTGTGCTGTGTGATGTCTGTGGGGCATGGTATGGAATGGCGTATTTGGTTATAATGTCTCTGTGGTGTTACCTTAATGGTGAGGTGTTGGTGCATGATTGTACATGTAGTGGCAAGGGTGTTGTGGGTTAGTTGTCACTGCTGCCATGAATTGGGTTCCCCTCATGTCTAAATGTTCCCTAACTTTCAGTATTTTTGTTTGTGTGCAGGTGTTCTGTTGGTGTTGTTTGAGTGCATCCTGTAATGATACGAAGTGCGTTTTGTATTGTCTGTAAGGTGTTTATGTGTGTGTTTGAGATAATGAGTGCCCAGCATGGGCTAGCATAGTCCATACTAACTGAGTGAATATATTGTTTGTATATGAGTGATGTGGTTTCCTGCTGGTGTCCAAAGTTTGTGCCTGTTAGTACCCTAAGCGTGTTAAGTCTTGACATACATTTGTTTTTAATGTCCTGAATGTGGTTTGCAAAAGATAATGATGTGTTGTATGTGACCCCAAGTATTTTGGTCCTGTGAGTGTGTGGAATGTTGATGTTGTTTAGTGTAAGCTGTGGAATTACCTGGTATTCTTTTGTGTTGCTTGTAAGCAAGGTGATGGTTGATTTTGTGGGTGCTACTTTGAGTCTATTGTGTGAGCCAGTCTTGTATACTGTTTATGTATGTTTGTAGGTTATTTGGAGCAGTGTCGATGTTGTTGTGGGTGGATGTTAAAGTGATGTCATCTGTGTATGATGATAAGGTAAGCTTGTTATCTATGGGTGTTGGAATGTCATGCATGTATAAGTTGAAGAGTGTTGGTGAGAGAACAGAGCCTTGAGGGACCCCGTTCAAAAAAAGCTTGTTTTTGGATGACTTGCCATTAAATGTGACATGTGAGTATCTTCCTGAAAGATAGTTGCTCAGCCACCTTTTGGTGTTATTGTGCATGTTTGTGTTGAGTATTTTGTGTATGAGAGCGAAGCGTAGGATAGCATCAAATGCTTTACTAATGTCTATTGTTGCTAATAGTGTATGTTGAGCTGGTCGTCTGGAGTTGATGCCATCCATGATGTGCTGCGTGAGATTAGTGAGTAATGTCGTGGTTGAGTGGTGAGGTCTGAATCCATGTTGAGTAGGCAATAGTGGAATGTGTGGGTTGGTGATTTGTAAGATTAGTCTTTGTTACTTTGGAAGGTGTGTGCATAGTAAAGTAATGGGTCTATAGAAAGCTGGTTCTGTTAGATTTTTGTTTGGTTTGAGTAGTGTAATAATTTCACATTGTTTCCATATGTCAGGAATAATACAGTGTTGGTACGATTGTACTGATATTTATGAAAGCTAGTATTCCTTGTGGGCCCAAGTGTTTAAGGTGTATGTTAGATATGTTGTCTGGTCCAGTAGCCTTCGAATTCTTAATGGTTTTGATGATCTTGGTGGTCTGGTCTGTATTGAAGGGTGTAATGGTCGTGTCGTGTCTGTAGGCTTTCTTGTGTCTGGCTGTTTGTCTGGCTGCATTTCTGGTTGTTGTTGTCTGTTCAAGTGACTTATCTTTGCGTAGTGATTAACTAGAATGTTAGCTTGTTGTGTGTATGTTGATATATTATTTTGGCTGCGACAGATAGCTGCGTGTGAGGTGTGAATGCCACTGTTAGAGTGGGTAATGCTGTTTATAGTGTTGTATAGCCTGGATGTATCTGTGGAGTGGTTTAGTGTTATGAATTCCCTGAATGTTTGTTTGTTTTTCTTTGAGTTTTTTGTTTATTTCTGTGTTGAGCTGTTGTATCTGCTGTTTTATGGCTTCTGTGTGTGGTGTTTGTGTGTTATATTTGAGGTTGTTACGTTGCCTTATGAGGTGGGCTATTTCTCTAGTGTAATTTGGGTTGTATTTCCTAATGTTGCCCTTGGGTATGTATTTGTTTGCATTATTGATGATCTGATTAAATGTCTTGAGTTTGTATTGATGTTTAAGATGGGTGTGCTGTTTAATGTGGTGAATTGTTCCTCAGTCTGTATTTTGAACTGTTCCCAATCAGCTTTCTTGTAATTTCTGTAAATGTGTCTAAGGCTGTTGGGGCAGAGTGTAGAATGTGTTGTAATGATGATGGGCAGGTGGTCTGATGACAGTTTTTTTTTTATATACTGTATATAGCTAAATACAGTGTGTGTATATATATATATATGTGTGTGTGTGTGCGTATATATATATATATGTATGTATACATGGGTGGATCTAGGGGGGTGGTCGGCGGGGTCCACACACCCCCCTCAATATCTTAAGGTGCCCTTTTTTCAGCTGTTACAAATAAAAGACAGGTAGGTATGTTTACTGATAAGCCATTAATATTCTGGTTGGTGTGGTGGAGGGTCTAGGTCTAAGGATAATTACTACTTCGGCAACAGATGTGTTCCCTCACTAATTTTCCCGTTTAAAGTAACCATCATGTATCATGCGATGATGCGCATTCAACCCCACAACTATTTTGTCTGTGATGTCACCAGATGGCACCTGGATGTTCGCGCACCAGTTAGTCAGCCGAGTTGGTCAGTAGTGTCTGTACTTAAGTTTTGTGAAAACTCTGAAGTGTCAAATCTCGGGACCCCTAAACGTGTTCTGATCTGGTTGAAACCTGTTCAGACGAGTTTCCTCGGCAAAAGGAACAGGGGCAACCTGGGGCATCAATGTGGATTGAACTTCCTTCCACTTCATCCATCAACCACACTGCCGTGAAACACCCTAATATATATATATATATATATATATATATATATATATATATATATATATATATATAATGCCTCTTGGTGGTGTGGTGGTTAGCAGTGCTGACCACTGGTGGGGCATGGTTTGGATTCCATGTTAAACTGTAGGTCTAAGGTGGAGTGAAAAGCTTGACCTTTGTCAGAATGAACAAATGAAGCAGAAGCAAACCAAAGGTGTATATACAGTTATACACACACACCAGTGTATGTACAGTATATTAGATGGGCCTAGGTCCTACACTAGTATTTAAGCATTGGTAGTAGCATGTGAATATGATAATCTAAAAACAACTTTTATTTCTAAACAGGATGTCTACCACAACTCCTTTTCAAAGAACTCCATACTCTGTATTCCTGTTGGTTGTTTTGCTGGTGAAGTCGATGTCCTTCAGTCTTTCAAGAAAGGTGTGGCAAAGTTTGCTGCTCTTCCGGTCAGTAAATGTAGCTTTTAGGAAAGTAGTTAGAGTATTTTTTTTTTATGCAGGGAGGAGGGGCCATGGGTGAGTGCCCGAATAAACACCACCCAATAGATGATGATGAAGGGCCAAAATCAAGGTCCAAAGCTTTTGAGATGTCTGAATTGAGGAAGGTTGTTCCAGAATTGACCAGTTGCTGGCATTAGAGAATTAGACAGAAAAGGGATGAAAATATCTCGAAAATCTGGTACTGCAAGCTCTGCTTAAAGTAGGAAGCATACAGTGAGAGAGTTCAGAAGACCAGTGTCCATTGTAATAGCGATTATAATGGCGAAGAAAGAGGGATTGAAGACAGTCAGTAAGAGGCAGGAATTTGATGAAACAAAAAGCCTTTGATTCTAGGTGGACAAGACCCCTGTACAGAGATAGCAACTGAGTAGGGGTAAAGAAAATGTGGAGCTGGTACAGCACACTTAACCTCTTAGAAGCTGTTTTAGAAAGAGAGTATATGTAATCTTTCCATGAAAGATCATGCAAAAAGGAAGTGCCAAGAATGTTGAGAGAAGAGGAAGGATTGAGTTGTATATTGCTGAAGGCAAGGGGATAGTTGTGTGGAAGATTGTGATGAGTAGACAGATGAAGGGATTGGGTTTTTGAGGCATTGAAGGCTACAAGGTTTTCTCTGCCCCCATCAGTGATAGTAGAAAGACCAGAGGTCAAATACGTCATACCTGTCTCATGCAAAGCATTGACTGACTGTTGAGAAGGATGCTTTGTGAAGTGTGTGGAGAAGTGAAGAGTAGAATCATCAGTAAAGAAGTGGATAGAACAGGAAATGTGACTTAAAAGATCATTGAGCCCTGAGCAACACCACTATTAAGAGTTTTAGAAGAGCAGTGGCCATCTACAATCGCAGCTATAGATCGGCTGGAAAGGAAATCTGAGATGAAGGCACAGATAGAAACAGTATCTTTGTCATTCAAAAAAGATTAATAAGGTTATTCTCTGATGCTGATTTCCTTAATCACTCTAGTGCATTATTTAAAGAGCTAAACCTACTAAAGCTCAATGATGTAATCAAACTGGCACATTTTTTTATTTACAAGTGTAAGAATAAAATCATTAACTTACAATGAGTAAATAGGTATTTTGTAACTCATCAAGAAATCCAATCATATCAGACCAGAAATAGATCAAAGCATGTTATCCCTCAATTTAGATTGTCTTCATCTCAAAAATTACCCATTTTCATTGGATTGAAACTATGGAATGATTTAAATTCTGATATAAAAAATATTGTGAATGTAATTTCATTTAAAACCAAGTTGAAATCTTGATTAATAATGGCATACTAATAAAAATCTAGGATTAATGTATATTACTATTGTTTATTAATTTCTCGTGTGTAATCTAGGATTAAAAAGACACTGCTCATGATTGTTCAGTTTTTATCTTCCGTATAATATTGATTTCTTTGCATGATATTCGTATAATACCTTCAATAATGACCTTGCATTTATTATGTCATTAATGATAATTTAAGATTAATACTTTAATTATTAATAATGCTTATTCATGATTTATGCATTATTAATTAATAATAGCCATTTTATTTTTAAGAAGAGCCCAGTAAAGCCTAAAGCTTAAGGGCCAAATTAAATTAAATAAATAGTCAAGCTTCACAATTATTTATGTCATTGTAAAACCACTGTGTTTATTTTATTAGTAAAGGTTATTCAATTCAATTCAAGGATAGAAACTGAAGGAGGGCAATTTGGAAATAAAGAGTTGCGCCAGACTCTATCAAAAGTTTTTGATATGTCTAGCGCAATATCAAAGGTTTCACCAAAATTCTGAAAGGAGAATGACCAGGAGCCAGAGATATGCAAGAAGATAGCCAGTAGAGTGTCCCTTGCGGAACTCGTACTGACGATCTGAAAGAAGATTGTGAGTAGAGAGGTGTTTAAGAATCTTCCTATTAAGAACAGCAAAAACTTAGAAAGGCAAGAAATCAAAGCAATTGCACGATAGTTGGAGGGTTGAGAGTGGCCAGGGAAATTGCAGGACAAGTGACCCAATGTTTTTCAAATTTGAGGGGTCAACTCTTCGATTTTTATGAAAAGTGGTATACAGGGTAATTTTGGCTAGAGAAAACGAAATGCCAAATCTTAGGCTGATCTATCAAATAGTTTTCGAGGTATGGGTCATGTCAAATTCAGGTCACCTCATAACCCTCCTTTTCTTAAGGAGGTATGTATATATCTAAAGGTATATGTATAGAAACGACGTAAGTATAGAGGAGTGTTCTGCACACAAGGAAGAGAAATAATGAACAAATGAAAAATGAGGTAACTGCCCGGGAATCGAACCCAGGATCTTCCGATTGCCGGTCAGATATGCTATCCACTACACCACGGGCCTCGATCAGTCAGAAGTCGTAATTCACGATTTGCGAGGGTGCCCACTCAAGGCATTGGTTTCTGCCCTATGTAGGAGAATTACGACTTCTGACTGATCGAGGCCCGTGGTGTAGTGGATAGCATATCTGACCGGCAATCGGAAGATCCTGGGTTTGATTCCCGGGCAGTTACCTCATTTTTCATTTGTTCGTTATTTCTCTTCCTCATGTGCAGAACACTCCTCTATACTTACGTCGTTTCTATACATTAATATACTGCGTGGTCATTGCAGTTAAATGTACATATTCACGATTTGCGAGGGTGCCCTCTCAAGGCATTGGTTTCTGCCCTATGTAGGAGAATTACGACTTCTGACTGATCGAGGCCCGTGGTGTAGTGGATAGCATACCTGACTGGCAATCGGAAGATCCTGGGTTCGATTCCCGGGCAGTTACCTCATTTTTCATTTGTTCGTTATTTCTCTTCCTCTTGTGCAGAACACTCCTCTATACTTACGTCGTTTCTATACATTAATATACTGCGTGATCATTGCAGTTAAATGTATATATAATATATATATATATATATATATATATATAATATATATATATATATCCCCCTCCCCGCGGGCGGTCTTTCTGGGGTGGATCGCCCGCGGGCTCCTGCCTACATGTGGCGAGGGGGGTCAGCCGCGGCTGGGGCCCTGCCGGGTCCCCGCACGGTTGCGAAGTGGACTTTTAGCATACCCTGCTATCCTACAGCCCCCTCTTTCCTGTCTTCCCCTCTTTACCCTCTTCCTTGCCCCCTCTGTTTTTTCTGCTTTCTCTGTTCACTTCGTGGGCTGCCGGGGCTGGTCGCTGGGGGTCTCGCCCCCATGGCCGGGGCCGGACTAAGTTGGCTGGTAGGGTGCCCAGGCCTGGGACCCTGGGGGGCCTTGGTCTTTGCTGCCGGCGGGGGAGAACTCTCGACGCTGCAAGGGCCCCTTTTGAAACGGGGGTACCTGCATGGGACGAGGCACCCACCCCCCGCCGGCGTGCGCTTGGTCCCCTTGGGCCCCGGGTAATCGGTTCCCCGCGGCCCCGTGCGCGAAACTACAATAAAAATTTTCTATGGAAACACTTACAACTCTAATGGACCTCGTTGACGACCCGGCTTGTGCATCTGACCTCCCTCTGACTACCTCTTTGGACCGTGGGTCTGGTAAGGGCAGTCGGCAGCCCTCGCCCACCCCGTCTGCTCTTCTTGCCGACGCCTCCTCTCCCTCTCTTCCCCAGGCTCGTGGCGCCGCTGCCCGACCCCCGCCAGTAGCGGATGGACCTGCAGTGGACCCCCCGACCCCTGGATCCCCCCATATTCCACGTCCCGATAGGGACCCACCTGCTTTTTCGCCCTCAGGTGGGAGGCCCGCGGCCCCGGTCGCCTCCCACTCCGGTCGGGCCTCATCGCCCCCGGCCCCCTGGGGGACGTGGGACCCGACGTCGCCGTCCGCCTTTCTCGTCTTCTCGCCCCCTCGAAGTTCCGGTGGTGTTTGGCCAGACGGCTTCACTCGGCCTTAGGACGATGGACAAGTTCCTCGTCCTCCGCCCCTCCTCCTCCAAGCCCCTCCCCACTAACCACGAACGTCTCTTTCGAGCGATCCATGGGAAGACGGGGACGGCGCGTTTTGACCTTCGGCCTCAGAGGGATGGCTCCATTTTGATAAGGTCGCGTTCCTCTGCCGAAACCTCCTCTCTGCTCGCTATCCCCGATGTCCTGGGCTGCGGGATCACGGTGACTCCCCACCCCCGCCTCAATCAGTGCCAGGGCACAATTTACGCTGCTCGTCTTCTACCCATCCCGGTGGAAGACCTCCAGATTGACCTCGCCTCCCAGGGTGTTGTGAGGGTGTACCGCTTTCCCGACAGATCGCGGTCCCCAACTGCCCCTTCTCCTCGCCTGCTCCTCACTTTCGACTCACTGGTGCCCCCCGTTTCGGTATTCTGGGGCTTTGGTGAGAGACGAGCGTGCGAATTCTCAGTACGACCATACGTGCCAGATCCTACGCGCTGTTTTCAGTGTAATAGGTTTGGCCACGTGAGCAGCTCCTGCCGTCAGCCGGCCCCGTTGTGTGTCCGCTGCGGCGGCCCTCCCCACCCCTTGCCCTGTACTGCTCCGCCTTCCTGCACCAACTGCCATGGATCACACCCTGCTTCATCCCGCTCTTGCCCGTCCTTCCTCTTTGAAAGGGAGGTTCGGGCCCTCTGTTCATCAGAGTTTCTCAGCGCTCGGGAGGCGCGGGAGCGGTTGCGTGGCGGCGAGGCCCGGCGTGGTGCCTCGTACGCCGAGGCTCTCCGTTCCCGGACCCCGTCCTCACCGGCGGTTCCCAACGCGCCTCCACCCACCGTGTCCGCTACTCCCAGTCCATCCTCTGCCGCCCAGCGGACTCATACCGCGGCTCCCCGTACTACCAGCGCGTCCCCACGTGCTCCCTCCGCGAACGCCGATGCTTCGTCGGCAACCCCCCCTGCCCCTTCTACGCCCTCCACCGGCGCCTTCGGCCACCCCCATTCCGGATCGTGACCCGCCGTCACCCACGCGGGCCGCACGACGGAGGGATAGGGGCCGCAAGCGCCGCGCCAGTGGTGACCCCGAAAGGTTCGACGCCATAAGCCTCGCATCACCTTCCTCTCCTAAACACAAACGCCCCCTTCGCCCTACCGCCCCGGTGTCCTCACCGTCCCCACTGCGCGCAACCGTTATGCACGCTCCCCCCTGGGGTCCCCGTCGGCCCTCGTGGTGGGGGCTGAGATACACCCCTCTCCGGCCCGGTCGATGGACCCACTGGAGGGGGAACTCGCCCGCCTGGTCGGCGTGGGTGGGACGTGCACGCCCCCGCGTTTGACCGGCCCCATCTCTCTCCTCGACCTGCCAATGCCTCTGGGTGAGGTATTATTTTCCACTCCCCCTCGTAGTCCTGCCTCCCCCGCACCTCCGGTGAAGGGAGGGGCATTCTGGATACCTCTCACATCCCCTTCTCTGCATCGCTCTCCCCCGGACGTCCGGGAGACTCCTCCTCTGGAGGACTTGCCGGCGTCTGGTTCCACATCGCCCCCTCGTCGGGGGGACCCTCGCCTTCGCCCTCGTTCGGCGTCCCTCACTGAACTCCGGGGCTTTCCGATTCCCTCTTTAATCTCGGGCCGCCCGATCGGCCCACCCACCCCATAATCATCCTTTACGCTGACCTTCCTACCCCTCCCTATACCTCGCTCCTGCAGTGGAACATCCGCGGGCTCCTGGTAGGCCTCGAGAGTCTCTCCTCTCTCCTGGCCTCCAGGTGTCCGGCGTGTTTCTGCCTTCAGGAGACGATTCTGGGATCCCGTTCCCTCCCTCGAGTGTCCGGTTACTGCGGGCTCCCTTCCCCGCCTCTCGATGGGGCGGGAGGGGGGGCGCCGCGGTCTTCGTGCACCGCTCCGTCCCTTTCCGCCCCCTCCCGCTCCGTACAGTCCTGCAAGCTGTGGCCGTGCGCCTTTTCTTGGGGCGCCAGCTCACGGTCTGCTCTCTTTACCTCTCCCCTAACGTACGCCCTCCACCCGATTCTCTCCGTGACCTAATTCTCCAGCTTCCCCGCCCTTTTCTGATTCTCTGGGACTTCAACAGTCGGGACCCGGCCTGGGGGGACGTTTGCTCCACCTTTCTCTCCGGGACCCTTCTCTCCCTTATGGACGAGCTCGAGTTCACCTTTCTGAACGATGGCTCCCCAACCTGCCTTCACTCGGCCCATGACAGTTTCACCTGTATCGACCTTTCCCTGGTTTCCCTCGAAATCGTGACGGAGTTCACCTGGGAGGTCCTGCCGGATTCTTCCGGCAGTGACCATTTCCCAGTGTGTCTTACCCGGACCCGTCTCCTCCCCCCCACCTCTGTCCGCCCGCGCTGGCTGTTCGCCCGAGCAGACTGGGCCTCATACGCGAGGGGCACGGCGATCTCGCCATCAATTCCTGCCTTTCCCTCCGTCAATGAGGCCCTCGCCTTCCTCGAGAGTAAGATCCTCTCGGCTGCCGCCAGTTGCATCCCCCGTACCTCTGGCTCCCCCAGACCGCGAAGCGTCCCATGGTGGACCCCAGAGTGCTCCCATGCCGTTCAGGAGCGGCGCCGTGCCGGCCGCCGCTTCTACCGGACCCGCCAGCTGGAGCACAAGATAGAATTTCAGCGCCTGAAGGCAGTGGCCCGTCGGGTCCTGAAACTGGCCCGGCGTACCTCCTGGCGGAGTTACGTGTCCGGGATCTCCTCCTCGACTGCCCCCTTGACTGTTTGGCGCAAGGTGCGTAGCTTTGAGGGGACCCGTGTCCCCCCTCGACCCCCGGTGCTTCGGGTCGGGGACGACGAGTTCGTGTCCGATCCGGAGGCCGTCGCGAACGCACTCGCGGCGCACTTTGCAGCCATCTCCAGTTCCGATTCCCCCCACTCCCGCCGCGACCCACCGGAATTTCCACCTCATAGGAATGACCCCTATAATCACCTCTTCCACATGACAGAGCTTCGGGAGGCCCTCCGCCCCCAACGCTCCTCCGCCCCCGGCCCCGATAATATCCCCTATGACCTTTTACGGCATCTCCACCCCTCTGCTCTCAGCTTTCTACTGGACCTCTATAACCGGATTTGGTTGGAGGGTTCATTTCCGGACCGATGGCGTGAGTCCATCGTCGTCCCCATCCCGAAGCCCGATAAAGACCCCTCACTCCCGTCGAACTATCGCCCCATTTCCCTAACATGCTGTGCCTGCAAGGTGATGGAGGCGATGGTCGCCTCGCGGCTGTCCTTTACCTTGGAGGCGAGTGACCAGTACCCTGCTACCCAGGCTGGTTTCCGGCGCTTCCGGTCTACCACCGACCCCCTCCTCCTCCTTAGCCATGACGTGCAGGAGGCTTTCTCCCCCGGCGTCAATTTGTACTCGCCGTCTTTTTCGACCTCCAGAAGGCCTACGATACTACCCGGCGGAGCGCGGTCTTTGACTGCTTACGCTCCCTGGGTTTCGTAGGCTTTCTCCCTTCCTTTATTTATAACTTCTTGTCCGCCCGTTCTTTCCGCGTCCGCATCGGTTCTGCCCTCTCTGACCGCTTTCCGTTGGAGGAGGGTCCCTCAGGTAGTGTCCTTAGCGTCTTGTGTTTCTCACTCGTGATGAACACAGTCGCTACGGTCCTGCCTACATCCGTTCGTAGCTCCCTCTATGCCGATGACCTGGCTATCTATTGCTCTGGCCGCCTCCCGTCTTTGGCTGAACGTCGGCTCCAGCTAGCCATCAATGCGGTGGTTCGCTGGGCGTCCTCGGTTGGCTATGCTTTCTCACCCTCTAAGTCTTCCAGTATGCTTTTCCGTCCTCGGCGCCTCCGTCTGTCGCATACCTTCGCTCTTACCCTTGCCGGCACTCCTCTTCCCCTCGTCCCATCCGTTAGATTCCTGGGTATGACCCTCGACGGATTTTTCGGTTGGGTTCCACACCTTAGGCGGTTGCGGCAAACATCTCGCCGCACCCTCTCCCTTTTGGGTCATCTGTCCCACACGACCTGGGGGGCGGACAGGCGTACTCTGCTGCGCCTGTACACCTCCCTGGTGCAATCCCGTGTCGACTACGGCTGTGTGGTCTACAGTTCCGCCTCCTCTCCGGCACTCCGTATGCTGGATCCTCTTCTCCACCGTGGCCTTCGCCTGGCGTCGGGTGCCTTCCGCTCGTCCCCTGTCGCTAGTCTTCAGGTGGACTGTGGACACCCCCCCCTGCCCCTTCGCCGGGGCCTTCTCATGGCGAAGTGTTACCTTCGCATCTGCCGCCTCCCGAAGTCCCTACTCTTCTCCGCGATCTCCCAGGCGCTACCCCGGCCTGACACGTGGCATTTCGCTGCCTCTCTGGCCGAGATTTTCTCGTCCCTGGGGATCCCCCCCCCCTCTATTCTGCCGTTCTCCTTCGATCTGTCGCCCCCCTGGCGGACCACCCCTATCTGCCGTTGCCAGCGCTCCGTGGCCTGCGTAAGGAGTCTCTTCCTGCCGTCCTCCGGTCTTCTTTTCTGGCCCATCTTCCCGTCCATTCGGACGACGTTCCCGTCTACACCGACGGCTCGCGCTCCCCTGCAGGTGTCGCGGCCGCCGTCTTCTCTCCGTCATTGTCACCTACCTCCCGGGGTATCCCCCTGCCGGTTCAGGCCTCCATCTTTTCCGCGGAGCTCTTTGCCCTTCTGGAAGCCCTCCGTCTGGTATCGGGTTCGCGGTCCTCCTGTACCATTTTTTCGGACTCGCTGAGCGCTATGATTCCCCGGACCCCCTCGTACGCCTTATTCAACAGGAGTACCATGTCCTGCACACCATTCACCGGATCCGGGTCACCTTCTGCTGGTTCCCGCCCATGTTGGTGTTTCCGGTAATGAGGCGGCGGACCGCTTAGCCCGGTCCGCCGCCTCGCTGCCTCCCCTCCCCCGCCCGCTCCCCTTCTCAGACTATGTGCAGGTCTTTCGTTCCTTTTACGATCGCATGTGGCAACAGTCCTGGGACGATGCCACCGGAAATAAACTCTGGTCCATCCGCCCCCGTCTGTCATATTGGGTGTCCTCTTTCCACCGCTCCAGACACAAAGAGGTCGTCCTTGCGCGGCTTCGCATCGGCCATACGCGCCTCACGCACGGCTATCTTATGTTCCGGCAGGAGGCTCCTCGTTGCGCCTCCTGCCAGTCGCCCCTCACCGTCTCTCACATCCTTGTGGAATGCCCCACCCTGTCGTCAGTACGTCGTCGCGCTTTTCCGTTCCTTTCTGATTTCCCCCTCCCCGAACGTTTACGCCTTATGCTCGCTGAGAGCCCTCTCTTCTCGCTTGACCGTCTTTTCCTCTTCCTCTCACAATCTCGCATCCTATCTGAGCTTTAGGTGGCTTCTCACCTGTAGTCCGCTGTTCTCCCTTTTCTAGTGCCTTTTCTCCGTCTCCGTTTCTCTTTCTCGTATTCCGCCTCGCCATGATATCCGCTACCATATAGCGGGAAATGGCGGTAAACGCCCCAATACAAAAAAAAAAAAAAATATATATATATATCTAAGGTATGTATATATCTAAGATATGTATATATATCAACTATTTTTTAGAATATTTCAGTCAATTTATATATTTTTGAAATCAGGAGAGGCTGAGGATTCCAAATATGTATGTTTCATTGTTGTAGGGTACCGTAATAAATAAAAATTTGGTCACATGACCTTTATTTAAGGTAAAATTCAAAAAGTTTATAAAACTAAAATTAAAGATGAATCATTTTTCTGCATAAAACAGTAATAAAATATTGGTATAGAGAACTTATAAAGGTAGAAATTAACGGGTATTACAGGCAAATTTTGGCCAATTTATTGTTTTCTTTTAAGTAGCCTACATAATGACTAATTTTTCATCAAAATACATCACTAAAAGTATTTATGGTAGGAATATGATGAATATGAAAGTATTTATGATAGAAATGTAGGCCTTGGATTACAATCTCTACACTTTGTTTAGGTTAAGTACATAACAGTAGGCTTGGAACTAAGCAGTCAATCTTAGATGTCCAGGCTTACATACTAACTTTTATATTAGGTGTATATTACAATCTTACAAAGCTATGTATACATTAATCCTTAGTTGTAGAAGAAGCCTTACTCTGCGTAAACTTTCCATTAATTCTTTTTTATTTAAAGAATATTTAAGAGTTGCTGTGCTCATCATGTGCACTATGTTTTCATGTGATATATATACTGGTCAAAAAAAGAAACGCAATTTTTGAGATTTATTAATAAACATGAGGACTCAGTATATAGTAAATGATTCTTTAACATAACAAACAGTCAATAACGCGTATGGCCACCCCTAGCCACAATGCAGGCTTGGAGTCTGGCCCTCATCGACCTCAACAGTCTCTGCAGGAAAGCAACAGGGATGGCTCTCCACTCTTCAATAATTGCATTGGTCAGTTCCCTGATGTTCTGCGGCTGATGCTGACGTCTGCGAACTCGCCGTTCAAGTTCATCCCATGCGTGCTCTATCGGTGACATGTCTGGGCTGAAGGCTGGCCATGGTAAGGTCTGCACCTGTTGCCCCTGCAGGTACGCCCGCATTATCCTGGCTGCATGAGGTCTGGCATTGTCCTGTTGCATCAGTGAGAAAAGGACCTCTGTAAGGCCTGTGGGATCGGAGTCCTGCATTACGGAGTCGGTTTCTGACGGTCTGGTCACTAATTCTGTTGTTGTGGATACCAGGTGTCTCTGGCTGTCTGACGAGCATTCCGCTGCCGATGACGCAGGTGCTGCAGTACAATGTGGCGATCCTGGCGTTGGGTCGTCACACGAGGTCGCCCACGTCTTGGCAGGTCCTGAACACTTCCTGTGGCATTGTACCGTCTAACAAGCCTAGAGATTGTGCTGGGATGCACATGCATTCGTTGTGCAACTTGGACAGCAGACATGCCTGCATCCAACATGCCCAAGGCACGACCTCTGTTGACCTCTGAGAGTCGTGGCATGCCTCAATCGCGGGAAAAGTTTGGTTTTCTCAACGGGCAGTGTGTATTCTGTGAAGTCAAAGAAAAAATGCATGCCTTCATAAAGAATACATTCAATTTAATCTCTGTTTATTGTTTGTAACAAAATGGCGTCTTAGCCGGGATTAGTCAGGTTTAAAAACATGCACTAAGTGGCTTTAAAAGATTTGAACAAACATTTAACCATAATCTTGAAACTGTGATAATACCACTAACAACTTAAATTTTACACCATATGCAAGCTAATTGCGTTTCTTTTTTGACCAGTATAGCATGAATCTTTTTTCATTGGTAAGCTATAACTTGGGGCAATAGAAGTATGTTGTAAGAAATTAATTACATAATCATTGTATTCTTCTGAGTAGTCTTCAACAATCCCTAACCATAAATTAATTATCATCATATATACATGCAACATAATTGCCAGTTGCTAGAACCTCAAAATCAACTTTCCAATCAAGCTCAGATTTTTCCCGCCCCATCCTTCACTATTTCTTGGACAACATTAGCTTCATCATTAGATCTTTTATACACTTTGATTTGAGTTTTACTAATTGGAACAAAATGGTGAACTCTGTGTGTACCTTCAATTGCTTTGGACAGCTTAAATCTTGCTTCTAATTGAAGTTTATCTTTCTCCACCTCAATGAATTTTATAAAGAACAACTTAATCTTATCACTGAGATTCTTCTGATAAAACTCAAACACAGCTTTAGCAGTTAAAATCTGGTTGGTCACAGTTCTTTGAAGGCTTGCTCTTGCCACAGCTCACTTTATAGTGCTACCTATACCATCACAGGCATTTTTTTCCATGAGCTGTGGCAAAAAAGTTCCATTCAGCTTTTAATCCAAAGTCTTCTTTATGGTAGCACAAGTTGATAAAATTAAATAGATTCTTATATTGTCCAGCACAACCATCAGTAAAATAATTCGCCTTTTTAAGTCTGGGAACAACATTTTTAGATAAGGAAGTAGCTTTGACAGGAAAGTATAAGCCATAGCTGTAGAATGCTTAGTTGAGTCAGACAAAAAGCAAAAAAACTGTTGTTTTATCTGGCTATTTAAACTTTACTTCCAGTATATAACAAAAGGATGAAGAGTGCATTGAGAGTTGTCCTAATGGAAGCCTTGAGCAGCATTTCGGACTAAAAAGGAATAGTTTTCAGAAAAATCTCCAACTAATATTGACTCATCTAACTTTAAAGATCATTTCATATCTTGAAAATACTTGGTTTGTTCATGGTCTATGGTCTATGAAATGGTGTTGAGTTAATTTGTATATATTAGAATTTAACGAGTTTAGGTAGTCAGATAAACTCAATCTTTTCCACTATTGTACATCTGTCTGTGCTTACCCAAACTTTATACTGAATTTCATCCGCACAAGTTTCATCACTATCTACTAACTCTAGAAAAGACTTAATATCATTTTCACCATCACAATTTTGGCATTTATGCATCATGCACTTTGCATCTCTTGTGCTGCAGACTGCATATTCCATTAAATATTTATATGTTAATCCATGCTCTTCTAAAGCAGCCACTTGTAATTTAGGGTTTTGGTGATGCGTACATACATTATACAGAATGTGTTCCACTTCTACCCGCTAATATGCAGTATGGAGGTCTAAGGTTGGCAAAACTAGAAAATCCTATTTTGGGGTTATCCTGGTTCGTCTTATAAAGTTCAAATAATTCTTTCAAGTTTCCCAATAGAAGTCTTTTTTGTTGTATTTTTTTACCATTTGCATCTCTAATTTTAATACAATTCTTCTTACCTGGGCATATCCTACTTCATCTAATTCATAGAACACACTTACTTTCTCCTTGTCTTTTTCTAACATTATTATTTTCTCTGCTCATATTTGGTACTTTTGAGAGAATATCAAATTGTTTCTTCAGTTCTCTGCTTTTCTTTACCATCCTGTTTAAGGCTCCAAATAATTCTTCTCTCTCTTTAATTGTGAAGGGGGATAATGAGAAAATTTGCAACTTTTCAGAATAATTTGATGTTTTATGTGATGTCACTAATTCTCCCACCATCTGTTCATACCTGTAAATAATGAAATGTGTACTATAAATAGCTGGAATACTCAGGGCTGGTTTAACCATTAGGCGAACTAGGCGGTCGCCTAGGGCAACACAATACCGAGGGCAACATTTTTGCCAAACATATTTAATGAGTCTATACCAATATTAAGCACTCTTTCAATGGAACAATGAATTCAGATTCTAGCATTATAATTTTGGATTAGCATTATATGTGATTGCTTAACTTTCAAAGTATCTTGCTTATTATATATATATATATATATATATATATATATATATATATATATATATATATATATATATATATATATATATTTCTTCCCTTTGCTTTGTCCGGAGCTATAGGGCGCGTCCCTCTGTGGCGAATGTGGGAATACACCTTTCTTCGGTGTAAGGGCTTTCTCTGCCCTCGTGGACTATTGGGCCCGTTTGGGGACCCGGCTGATCTCCTGCTTCTTTTTCTTTCTTTCTCCTTTAACCCATTCTTTCTGGCTTCTCCCTGTTTTTTTGGCGGTGTTCTTTGGACCTTGATTTTGACCCTTTCCTTGGCCCTTGGGTGTGGGAGGTGGTTGCCCTGCACCCTTGTCGCTTTCCAACCAAACCCAAACCCTGTCCCTGCCACTTTTCACCGCGCGTTGGATGAGAGTGGCCGCCTTTCAGGCACAGGGACTGGGTGCGGGTGTATCTCCCCTGCGTGACATCCATCGGCGGTGGGACCAAGTGTGCCCACACTTCGCCTTTCCCTTGTTGGAGTCGGTGGTGGCTGGATGCGCGCGGGGGATGAAGTTCTTTTTTGTTTAGCTATGGACACTTCTCCCCCCCCGGCTTACGACTACTGCTTCTCATTCCAGGACTACTACTTCTCTCAACACTCGGGTGGTGGGCAACCAGGCCCTCGAGTCCTTTACCACTGGAAGACCGCAACCTAATGGGGTTGACCCCTCTGTGGAAGCGGAACGCTTGCACTCTCCTTTTCCGTTGCCGACCCCAGTCTGTCCCTCGACTACGCCCTTGGACCTACACTCTCTGGAGCAGGGGCCTCGCCCCAGCCCACTTCAGCCACCTTCGGGCAAGTCAAGTTCCACCGAGGACTTGCCCCCACAACCCGGCTTCTTGCTCTCCCCATATGCCCCCTCACCCGCCGTCAGCCCACCTCCCCGCGGAGAGAGCCTCGCGGCGGACGGGGGAGCCGGCATTCACGGCCATCCTACCGACCGTTGAATATTCCAGTACATTTCGACTCTACAGCCTCCCTCTCCCTTCCAAGTATCCACAAATTCCTGGTGATTCGGCCTACATCTGGGTCCCTCCCGAACAACTCTGAACGGACGTTCCAGGCGATCCGAACCCACAGCAACTCCAGCCGCTATGACGTACGCCCACAGAGGGATGGCTCCCTCCTCGTAAAATCACGCTCAGCTGCAGAGACGAAAGCCCTACTCTCCATCACTGAGGTCCTTGGATGCTCGGTGTCCGTTTCCCCACACCCTCGCCTGAACCAGAGTCAGGGCACTATTTACGCCACCCGCCTACTGTCGGTCGCAGTGAACGAGCTCCTGGAGGATCTCGCACCCCAAGGAGTTACTAAGATCTATCGTTTCACATCCCGACAGGGAGGCACCCCCTCACCCACCCCACGTCTGCTCCTTACTTTTAACTCACTAATCCCCCCTGGCCGTATTGTATGGGGTATGGGAGACCGCGCCTCATGCGAGTTTTCTATCCGCCCATACGTCCCAGACCCGACCCGTTGCTTCAAATGCAATAAATTCGGACACGTCAGCTCCGCTTGTCGACAGCCGCATCCATTATGTGTTCACTGTGGACGACTCGCCCACCCTGACAGGTGCCCCAACACACCCAAATGCTCCAACTGTGAAGGCGCACACCCCTCTTCATCCCGAGAATGCCTTTTCTTCAGGTTCGAGAAGGAGGTCCGAGGCCTACAGGTGACGGACTTCCTTAGCCCCCGTGAGGCACGCGACAGGGTGCGGAGTCGGGAGGTGAGGCCGGGGGTGTCCTATGCCGCTGCTCTCGGCTCTATCATCTCGGCACGCCGCCCTGGCCTGCCGCCGAAACCCCCCCCCCAGCCACTGCTTCCTGTTCCCCACATAGCGAATCCTCGCAGGACCCGACGGTCCCCTGTCCCCCCACCGTTCCTCTTCTTCCCGCACCTCACCTGCCACGAATCCCCCAGGAGTCTGGGACCAGGGTTTCCAGGTCCCAGCCACCTCAAACCCTGCCTTCCCAGTACTCCCTGTACACGCCCGAACCTGCCGCCCGGAGCAAGCCGTCGAGGCGGAGACGCCGGAGCATGTCACCAGACCCTCCGGCCTCCCAACGTCTCTCTCCCTCTTCCCCTAAGACCAAGAAGACGGCTCGGACCCTTACACCGCCCACCACGCCCACTATGTCCATCTCTCCCCATCGTAGAAGTCCCACCGTTCTACCCCCACAGACTCTGACAATAGTGGCCGAAATCCACGACCCGCCCTGTACGACGAGACCCAGCCCAGTGGATCCAGTGGATGCGGCTCTGGCGCAGCTGCACGGTGTGACCGAGGGAAGCTCGGCTGCGCCCACGCCCATGAGTCTCCTGGATCTGCCCTTGCCTCCTGGTGCCATTTTCTCCACCCCTCCACGAGACCACTCTGGTTCACCTCCTTCCACCCCCATCGTACCTACCCCCCCAACATCCCCGACCCCCCCCTTATCAGCTACCCTGAGTACGCCCTCCCTCCCACCCGCCCGGTCTTTTTGGTACCCCCTGTCACCACCTAGGGTCCGCCGTGAGACCCCGGACAGGCGGGGTAGCGCCCCTTTTGGGTTAACGTGCCCCCCCCTGGCCCGACCATAGAAGCCCGACAAGGCACTTCCGACCCGCTCAGCCCACGATGTTCCTCTGCCTGCCGTGATCCACGCCTCCGGTCTCGCTCGGCCGACTCGACCCCGCAACCTCCGCAGGGTTCGACAGGCCGACCGATTCCTTCCCTGGTGAACGGTAGATAGCCAGCCATGCTCCCGACCCAGCCTTCAGTTTCGCGAACTCCAGATCCCCTTCACACTCCAACCTCCTAGCGCCTACACCTTTACCCATCCCCCTTCATCAACTAATGGATCCCCCGAAAACCACATAGTCCACTGGAACTGTCGAGGAATCTTTGCAAACTATGAAGGCCTTAACTCCTTGATTGCCACTTCCCGTCCGGTGTGTGTCTGTCTCCAGGAGCTAATCCTGGGGACCAGGTCCATGCCCTGCCCCACTGGTTATTTCTGCGTCGCCACCCCGCCTCCTACCTGCACTCGAAGGGGAGCTGCCATCCTCGTCCACCACGCAGTCCCCTTCTACAATCTCTCCATCCGGTCCCCGCTACAGGTGACTGCCGTCCGGCTCTCCCTGGATAGACAGTACACCATTTGTTCAATCTACCTTCCCCCCCACGCTCAAGTCTCCCGCGACGACCTGGTGGAAGTCGTGGAACAACTCCCCAGGCCCTTCCTACTACTGGGCGATTTCAATAGTCGTCACCCCTTGTGGGGCGACACACACCCACCTATATGGCCCCAACCCTGATATCCGTCATGACCGAGCTCTCCTTCGAGTGCCTCAACGATGGCTCTCCTACATTCTACCATGCCACCACCTGCACTCCATCCTGTATAGACCTGTCCCTCGTATCAACTGATGCCCTCCTAGACTTCACGTGGCAAGTCCTCCGAGAGGACTATGGCAGTGACCATCTCCCCATTCTACTCACCCTCAATCGACCCGACCAGACCGTACGGGTACCGGTAAGGTGGGTTACCACCACGCGAATTGGGCCCGCTTCCGCGACAACACATATACCACCCTTACAACTGCCCACTTCCCATCCATCGACGTGCGTCGCATACTTCGAGTCCGTCGTTCTAACGGCCGCAAGCACAAGCGTACCACAATCCTCCGCCTACCCCCGCGCCCGACGGGTTCCTTGGTGGACCCCGGAGTGCGCGGAGGCCGTGCGCGCCAAGAAGAAGGCAACTCGGCGCTTTTACCGGACGCGACTCCCCATCCATCGCACGGAATGCAGCGGGTCAGGGCCATCGCCCGCCGCACAATGAAGACAGCGCGCCGAGCCTCTTGGCGTGCCTTTGTGTCCGGCATTACCGCCAACACACCTTCGGCTACCATCTGGAAGAAGGTGCGGGGCGTCGAGAGGCGACATGTCCCCTCCCGACCCCCGGTCCTCCGGACAAACGACGGACTCCTATGTGAGCCCAAGTCGGTGGCAGACCACCTTGCTTCTACCTTCGCCGCCGTTTCTTCCTCTGCAGCCAATCCCGTACCCGCCCCTGACGATAGCCCCTCCCCACCGTCCATAGACAGCACCTACAACCGATTGTTTACCATGCGTGAACTACAGACGGCACTGGCCTCTCGACGATCCCCTTGTCCCGGCCCGGACGGTATTCCGTACGGCATGATCCAACACACTCTACCTTACAAATTTTCCTGCTAGACTATACAATCGCATATGGATAGAGGGTGCCTTCCCCTTTAGGTGGAAGGAGGCCCACGTCATCCCTATCCCCAAGCCCGGCAAAGATTCCCTGGACCCCACAAACTACAGACCAATCGCCCTGACATGTTGTGCCTGCAAGATCCTCGAAAAAATGGTCGCTACGCGATTATCGTTCGTCCTTGAACGTACCAATTCCTTCCCGTCTACCCAGTCCGGCTTCAGACAATTCCGCTCCACCACTGATCCCCTCCTGCTTCTCAGCCGAGACATACAGGATGCCTTCGACAATAGACAGTTCGTACTGTCAGTTTTCTTCGACATCCAGAAGGCCTATGACACCACCCGTCGAGCAATGATCCTCGGTCAGCTCCGACATCTGGGCCTTGTCGGAGCCATGCCTACCTTCATCAGGGGCTTCCTTACTTCTCGGACCTTTAAAGTCCGGGTGGGCTCAGTCCTCTCTGACACCTTTGTGCAGGAGGACGGGGTCCCACAGGGAAGCATCCTCAGTGTTCTCTGCTTCTCTGTCGTGATGAACACGGTCTCACAATGCCTTCCACCCAATCCGCTCTTCCATCTACGCGGATGACCTTGCAATCTACTTCGCAGGGCGAGAACCGTCTGTCGTTCAACGGCAAATGCAGCTCGCCATCTACCGGGTGGAAGGTGGGCGACGTCGGTGGGTTTCCGCCTCTCCATCCCTAAGTCCAAGTGTATGGTCTTCAGTAGAAGAAGACCCACAACCCTTCCTCTACCCTCTGTTACATTATACGGCAGTCCTCTTGAGGTGGTACCCTCCACGCGTTTTCTGGGCATGACCCTAGACCGACGGCTCAATTGGGTTCCCCATCTCAAGCACCTAAAGCAATCCCTTCGACGCCCCCTCGCTCTCCTGGATCACCTCTCTCACACCACATGGGGTGCAGATCGACGCTCTCTTCTTCGCCTTTATACTTCCATAGTACAGTCGAAGCTGGACTATGGTAGCGCAGTTTATGGTTCAGCCTCCAACGCCCGCCTCCGTATCCTGGACCCGGTACTTAATAGAGGCCTCCGCCTCGCCACCGGTGCTTTCCGCTCCTCCCCAGCCTCCAGCCTCCATGTGGAATGTGATCATCTCCCTCTCGCCCTCCGACGGGGTCTACTCCTCATGCGGACATACCTCCGTGCACAGAGGCTACCTTCTTCGCTTCTGGGCACGGCGGTTTTAGAACTACCACCTCAGGGACGGAGCTGGCACTTCACTGAAGCGGTCCGCTCTTTCCTTGATCTTTTCAACATGCCCGCCCCCTCAGTTATCCCCATTTCATTCAGCATCTACCCCCCCTGGATCCTAACCCCTATTTCATTCAGCATCTACCCCCCCTGGATCCTAACCCCTATCAAGTTCTGCAAAGATCTGTGTTCCCTACCGAAGACTACCACGAGCGGTGATTCTGTCCCAGCCGCTCTCCCGGAGCGTCGGCCTGCCCCGCGAGGCCTCCGTTTTTTCGGCGGAACTTTTCGCCATAACGGAGGCCCTCGATATTGTGCGCACCCACTCTGCCAGCTCTTTTGTCATTTATTCGGATTCCCAAAGTGCACTTCTCTCCCTAGAAAGATTTAACTTCCCCTCACCCGCTCGTCTGTACTATCCAGCAGACCTTCCACTTTTTAACGATCTTCCAACATAAGACAATCGCATTCTGTTGGTCCCGGCTCATGTCGGCATCCAGGGTAACGAGGCGGCGGACCGCACAGCAAAGACGGCCTGCTTGCTGCCGGCCTCCCGACCCCTCCCCTTCTCCGACTTCTTCCCGGCTTTCCGCTCCCACTTCCGCTCCATATGGCAGCGGGAGTGGGACCAGGACACACAAAATAAACTCCACACGATCAAACCGCAAATAGGACACTGGGCTTCTTCATTCCACCGGTCCCGTCATAAAGAAGTAATCCTAGCCCGTCTCCACATAGGTCACACCCGCATCACCCACGGACACCTTATGGCGAAATCGCCAGCCCGCTTTGCTCTACCCCATACCCCTATCACTGTCTTACACCTGGTGGAATGCTCAAAGTTGGCCGCTCTCCGTCGCAGGTGTTTCCCTCTCTCGGCCGAAAACCCCATACCCAACTGCCTACGATCTATACTCGCCGACGGCCCCCACTTTTCAGCGGAAGCCGTTCTCTCTCTTCCTTACTCACTCCCATCTGCTCCATCGCATCTGAAACCGTACCCCTCCTACCCACTATCCATCGACTGACCCTTACTCATTCCCCTAGTCTACCGCCCAGCACAGTGACATCACCCACACACTGCCTCGCCGAGATATGTACCGTCTCTTTAGGTACGAATCGGCGGTAAATCTGGAATATATTATATATATATATATATATATATATATATATATATAATATATATATATATTACTACTCAAAAGAGTTAAGGGTCAAAGGAAATTTTTGATCATTTTGTAAGTATGTCTTTTTAAGCCAGAAGGTTAAATATCCCCCTTTGGGTTGTCATTTGGACTATAGACCGTTATTATGGGACATGCAATCATTGCACTTATCTTTAGAAACTTTTTAAGTTAACCCAGATTTCCTTTTCATAGATTTGAGCACGAACTTAACTAAACTGACAAACTGCCTCGAACACCCATTGTGACACGCTCATGCACCATTTGCACGTGGTTGTGCACGAGTGTCATTCCATGCATGCCAATTTTAGCAAAAAGGGCTGAGCATTTTCCATTCATCATCACTTGAAATTTGAAGATGGTTCGACGACAACTCAGCATCCAAGACAGGGAAGGGCCATTGGCTGGCTACCAAGATGGACAAACTCAGAGAACTGTGGCTCAGCGTCCTAAATGTAAGCCAAAGCGTTATCGGCAGACTCTGGCAGAGGTTCAGGACAACTAATGCTGTTCAGAATCGCCCCCGTTCTGGAAGACCCCGATCAACAACAGCACGAGAAGACCGCTTCCTGATGATAACAGCGTTGCGACAGCACTTTGTGACCGCACGGCATCTTCGGGATCAACTCAGAGCTGCCAGAGGCAACAACGTGTCCGACCAGACCATTAGGAATCGTCTGCGAGACCGAGGTTTGCGATGCCGGCGACCTGCAGTCCGACCACCGCTACTTGACCGTCACAGAAGGGCTCGCCGAGATTGGTGCAGACGTCATATCCGGTGGAACCGTGGTCAGTGGGCAGAGACAATGTTCACAGATGAGTCACGCTTCTCGCTCCAGTTCAATGATGGCCGGGCTCGTGTTTATCGTCGTCAAGGAGAGAGATCTGCTGATGTCAACGTTGCTCAACGTCTACCATTTGGAGGAGGAAGTGTGATGGTGTGGGCGGGGATATCCATGAACCACAGAACCCCTCTGTACGTCGTCAACGGAATTTTGACTGGTCAGCGTTATCTCAACGAGATTGTTCAACCTCTGGTAATTCACTTCTGCAGAGGATTGGACCAGGAGCTTGGTTCCAGGACGACAACGCAAGACCCTCATCGTGCCAGGGTGGTGACCGACTTCCTGCAGGAGCAGAACGTTCAGCACATGGATTGGCCTGCATATTCACCCGACTTGTCACCCATTGAGCATGCGTGGGATGAACTAGGGCGGCGAGTTCGATCACATCACGTCCCTGCCGTCAACCTCCGGCAACTGGCTCAGCGATTAGTCGCAGAATGGCAAGCGATCCCTCAACGTTATTTCCAACGCCTGATGAACAGCATGCGCCAACGTTGTCAAGAATGTGAATGCTAACGGTGGCTACACCAGTTTACTGAAGCTTCTGCGACTTGTGTGAACATCATTTTGGGGGGTGCATGACTTTTTTCATCAGGGTAATAAACTAGTCTAATCAAAAGTTTTTGTTCTGTGTTTTCTGTTCTTGAGCCATCAAAGAATTATTTTGTCATTAGTCGTCACCATTTTAGCTCGTTAGCTTATATTTATATGCACAAATATTTTTGACCCTTAACTTCTTTTGAGTAGTATATATGGCTGGTCTACCTAACTGTGTTTGTAATTGTATATTGTGCATGTCCTCCGTGGTGGTGGTGGAGGGGACCTACAATTTTACATGGGTTCCGAACCACAAAGCCTTAATTTTACTACCTTAAACTATACCCAATCTATCAACATATGCGTCTAATAGATTTTTAAACATGTTTATAGACGTGCTACTAATTACTTCTACTGGTAAACTATTCTATGCGTAAAAACGTTTTTGGCAACTGCTGTCTTGAACCTTCTACTTGTCAACTTACACCCGTTATTTCTAGTCCTAATATATTGAGATTTCAAAAAAGCTATCTCTATCTACGTTATTGAACCCATTCATAATTTTGAAAACCTGGATTAGATCACCCCTTAGCCTTTTAGTCTCGAGTGTAGTCAATTTTAATTCCTTAAGCCTATCCTCGTACAACTTTGACCTAAGTGACAGAATCATCTTAGTTGCTCGTCTTTGAACTCTTTCAAGTTTGTCTGTATCTTTTCGCATATGCAGATTCCAAAATTGAATCGCGTACTCCAAATGGGGTCTAACTAATGATTTATAAAGAGGAACTATAATATCGCGCGATTTGTCAGAATCCAGCCCCAGTGATTTACACATTTTCATTTTTTCAATATAGCGCATTACCTCCCCTTCACTAACCACAATATTATCCAAAATATTACCATTATCAAAAGGTATTATGTCTATGACTGTAGGGATATTCGTTACATCTTCTATAGTAAAAACTGATGTAAAAAATTTGTTTAGCAAGGTAGCCATTTCCTTGTTTTCAGAAACTAGATCTCCATTAACATTTTTCAACAGCCCCCCAAGACACTTTTTACTGGATTTCTATTGTTGACGTATTGAAAGAATCGCTTGGGGTTTTCTTTACCATCACGAGCTATGGAGATTTCAAATTCGCGCTTGGATTTGTTTATTACACTTTTCGCTTCATGCCTTAGAGATATGTAGTTGTTTCGTAACCGCAAATTGGCTTAATAACCACAAATTGTCTTTATAAACCACACAAATTGTCTATATATATATATATATATATATATATAAGTAATGAGATTTGTAACAATTTTGGAGTTTTGATATTGCGTTTGTGACAAAAAAAAAATTCTTATACCCCTGGTGAATAATTCACTGATGATTTTTTTTTTCTAGGTACAACTTTGAAATTTCACTGAAGACTGAAGTTTGACTGCGACCTAAAATGGCAGACAGACGAAAACAGTCGTCTGGGACAGAATCGTAAATGGAAGGTCGAGAAAGAAAAAGAAATTGAGGGGTTGTTTGTCCACGAAGTAAATTCAGCCAATAGTAATGAAGGTATAGAACCGGATACACTGCATTTGCCAGAAGTAGTTTGCGATAACAGAGAATGTAACAACTTTTAAATATGATGACCCTGCAACTTGGGGGAAATGTGATGATTCTGTTAGGCAAATATTGGTTGAACATGGATCGGATCAAATTCAGCATTTCGATTTTCCAAAGGATAATAATAACCGGAAATTTTCAGCGATTCATTACAAACGGAGAAGAAACGCACCGTCAATGGCTACTGTATTCGACATCGAAAGACTGTGCGCTTTGCTTTTGCCGCAAACTTTTCGATAGCAGCACAGCCATCCCGCCAGCCATTTACAATAGAGGTACAAGATATTGGAAGAACATATCTGCAATTTTAGCAGCGCACGAAAGAAGCGGTAATCATATAGAAAATTTCCAAAAATGGAAGGAGCTGGAGGTTCGGTTAAACAGCAATAGGACCATTGATTTGGAACATCTGCGCCTAATCAAAGAACAAGAAAAGTATTGGCAAGAAATCTTAGAACGACTGATCGCATTAGTGAGAGTTCTTGGTATGCAGAATTTAGCATTTCATGGAACACATGAAAAACTTTACACATCTAGAAATGGGAATTTCTTAAAATTAGTGGAATACTTAGCTATGTTCGACCCAGTAATGGCCGAGCATCTGCGAAAGATGAGAGACAATGAGACACATGTGCACTACTTTGGAAAAGATATACAAAACGAACTGATTCAACTATTGTCCAAAGCAATCAAGCAAGAAATATTAAAATCTGCTCGTGCAGCCAAGTACTTTTTAATAATTCTAGATTGCATGCCAGATGTTGGTCATGTTGAGCAGATGACAATGATCATTCGTTTTGTCGACATTGCTTCAGATACAAATCAGTGTGACTCCATGTGCATAAGAGAACATTTCTTGGGATTTGTTCCACTGCAGGAGACGACTGGTGCTGGTATGACGGAAGTAATCCTTAGCCAGCTTCAAGAGATGTCATTACCAATTGAAAACTTACGCGGGCAAGGTTTTGATAATGGAAGCAACATGAAGGGAAAAGGCAATGCCATGCAACGAAGAATTTTGGATGTGAATCCACGAACATTGTTTGTTCCTTGCAGTGCACATTCACTGAATTTGGTTGTGAATGACGCTTGCAAGAGTTTCTTAGAAGCAACAGCTTTTTTTGACTTAGTACAACGTATTTATGTCTATTTCTCAGCTTCCACGCGACGTTGGGAAGTGTTAATCCGCCACGTTCCAAACCTTACGGTGAAACCATTAAGTGATACAAGGTGGGAAAGTCGAACTGAGGCACTGAAACCTCTTCGTTATCAGCTAGGTAATGTTTACGATGCTCTGATTGAAATATTTGAGGACGTTACCCGAACGAGATCTTCTGGAAATAGTTCACGAGTAGATGCAGGACCTCTGGCAAAGGCTATTCGCAGTTTCAAGTTTGTTTCCTTAGTCGTGTGGTATGACATTCTGTTTGAGTAAACCTCACCAGCAATCAACTTCAAGCAAAGGAATTTGACGTACATGATGCATTCGAGTAAATTGAAGGAAACAAAGATGTATCTAGTAGAAGCCAGAAGTGAGAAAGGATTTGAAAACAAACTGGTAGATGCACGTGAACTGGCTAAGGAGTTAGATATGACTTGACTTGATCCTCTGGATCAGAGATTCTATCTTTAGTTTTAAATCGATAATTAATTAGTTTTAAATTGATAATTAATTAGTTTTAAATTGATAATTATTTAGTTTCGTAAAAATTGGTCGTTGCCAATTTACCGGCGGTTTTTGCATAAGTTTCTTGTGTTCTTGTGGTTCGGAGCCCGCGTGGGGTTGTGGGTCCCGTCCGCCACCACGGAGGACGTACACAGTACGCGAACACAGTTGGGTGGACCAGCCATGAGTGGATCCTGGGGTCTTTGTAGGTCTGAAGCATTATAGCATTATATAGCGGCACAGTTTGAGCCAAAGCCGGTTTATATCAGGAGAAAGAAGAAACAATTCGCATATGAAGCAGACGATGAGCCTGTCCAAAATCCGAAAGATAGATTGAGTGCTTTTATTTTGCAGTCCTTGACACCGCAATACAGTCGGTTGATGACAGATTCACTCAGTTGTATCATATTAGTTTGGTGTTTGGCTTCCTATACAATATTAACAATTTACGGAATGATACACCAAATAAAATTATGGAACCCTGCGTGAAGCTCGAGGAAGCATTACAGCATGGAGACTCGAAAGACATCGATGCTACAGATTTGTGTGATGAATTGCAAGCAATTGCACGACGTGTGCCAAATAATTCATCATCCAAAGATGTCATTCATTATATTTGCAAAAATAATCTTTCAGATAGTGTCCCTAACGTACGCATTGCACTCCAAATACTCTTAACCCTACCAGTTTCCGTAGCCAGTGATGAACGCAGTTTTTCCAAACTGAAACTAATTAAAACATACATTAGTTCTTCAATGGCGCAAGAAAGACTCGTTGGGCTATCTATGCTATCGGTAGAACACGACATCGCGCAAAGAATGGACTGCAAGAAACTCGTTTCTGGTATACTATCCATAAATGAATGATATACCATGAATAAAATTGGCCAAACATTCACTGCATACTGAAATTTTTTCATAAGGTAAATTCTAAGTAAAAAGAATCAGTGGAAATATAAATGTGTGGTTAATATAATTTAAAAGAAAAATATCAATATGATACATAGTAGGTTACCATACCTTTAAAGTCTTTTCCTTGATGTTTTTATTTTCTGCACTAGTATCTGGACCTATCGTTATATCATTTGATGAATGGCTTCTAGCTTTCTTTTGACACCAGTAATAACTCCTTGAAGTTTTGATTCCCTTTGCTTTTTACTTAAGCCTTCTGAAATTTGAATATATATTTTTAGTAATTACGAGCCTAAAAACTGTGTATGAATAATTGTAAATGCGTCTAAGTCCTGTTTTTATGTACACAACCACGAACAAAAAAAAAAGGTAGAACACAAACAACAAACCCTAGGTTGGATCTTAATTGTTTTAGCGGGTGTTTCTCCAACCAAAGAAAAAATGTCTTTCGCATGAAATGCTGCTGTTTTTGGATTATTACCCATTGAGGATTCATTTGAATTGCTATCTTCAGAGTGACTTGATGATACCTCTTTCAAGATTCCTCGAGTTTTTGTTCTTTTTGTCTCTCCTGCCTGAAGACTCGAAATCAAGTCTAGATTGCTTGATATATAATTCACGCAATTACTGCATAAATGACTCTTTTTTTTCTTTAATAAAGTTATGAACTTTCTCTGACTATGATGAAAACACAAATTTTAATCCTGTAAATATTCTCTTTTTATGCTTCCTTAAAGGGATTTGGGCATAATTTTTATTTAAAAAAAAAAAGATTATTCATGTTTTGTTTTACTCAGGTTTATTAATAGAGAACCGCAGGGATGGTAGCAAAAAAAAAAAAAAAAAAAGTCAAAAATATTTGGTAATTAAGATAATTTCTACCTTTTGAGCTCTATATATCAATATTTTATTGTTTTATGCAAGAAAATGATTTGTCTTTAATTTTAGTTTTATAAAAATTTTGTGAAATGGTCTGCTAAAGGTCAAAATTTGACCTTAAATAAAGGTCGTGTGACCAAATTTTTATTTATTACCCTACAACAATGAAACATACATATTTAGAATACTCGGCTTCTCCTGAAATATTCTAAAAAGTAGATAAGATATTTTAACTTAAAAAAAGGGGAGGGTCATGAGGTGACCTGAATTTGACCTGACCCATATCTCGAAAACTATTGGATGGATGAGCCTAAGATTTGGAATTTCTTTTTCTCTAGCCAAAACTACCCTATATACCAAATTTCAGTTAATTCTTTCGGGGGTAGGATGTTTGTCGCTGGGTCACTTGTCCTGGAACTCTCCACCTGATGAAAGAAAGACGAGAGAGTTTGCCTGGGCAGGGTGTCACTGAAGCACATTTTTTTAGAAGAATAGAAGGCATCCTATCAGGACCGTACGCCTTCCTAGAGTTGAGCTCAGATTGGGCAGAAAAAACATCCTCGGAAGAGATTCTGATTACAAACATAATTACGTCAGAGGAAGGAGGAGATAGAAGAACAACACTAGAATCATCCAGGGTTGAGTTGGTGGCGAAAGTTTGAGCGAAGATTTTATCTTTATCAAGAGAAGAGACGACAACTGAATGGAAAAGACGAGGGGAAAAATAAAGCAGTTGAGGTGACTTTTGGCTAGATGTAGGAAAGAGCGCGAAGAATTAGAATTAGAAAAAGGTTTTCACAATTTTGTTTGGTGAAGGGATTTTTGGCGAGTCGAAGAACAGATTTTTGGATGGCGACGGCACCTTCTGAAAGTCTCATCCGTGTTCAGGATAACATAAGCACAAGCAAAGTTAAACGAAGGTTTTTTTTTTTTGCATTAGTAGTAGGAAGAGAATATGGAATGTACGCCGCCTCCATGCCCGAGAGAATCACCTCCGTTATTTGCTCAGCACACTCGGAGGGACCCCGTCCACGGAAGCAGTAATTATTTCGTGGGAAATCAAAGTAATACTGCCTAAGGCCCTCTCAATCTGCGGCGCCAAAGTGCCAAAGGCGCCTTTTATTGGGAGGATCCAAGGCCGAACTGGAGCGGTAGGCCAGGAAACAGATGTAAGATGCGAGAGCCCAACAGAGAAAAAGGTTTGACATTAAAAAGAAGGATGAGTGATGAGAAATGAGTCCAAAATGTTGAGTTTATCTGCAAGGCGATCGATACGAGTAGGGTGCTGTACATTCTTCTCTAGGACATTCAGGGTAGAGAAGTGAGCTAGTTCACCAGGGATGTTAGTGAAATGGGAGGAAAGCCAAACGTGGTAAACATTGAAATCGCCTAAAATGGAGATGTCAGCGAAAGAGGAGTGGGATAGAATGTATTTCACTTTGGAAGTGAGGTAATCAAAGAGTTTTGAATAGTCGGTAGAATTAGGTGAAAGGTAGACAACGCGGATGTATTTAGTTTGAAATTGGCAAATAAGTCTTAGCCAGAGCATGTAGAATTTGGAAGATTCAAGTTTGGGAGTACGTGAACAAGTTAGGTCGTTGCTTACATATATGTACGCAACATCCACCTTTGAAGTGAAATTGAGTATACAGAAAGTAGGAGGGTACAGAAAAGGGGTCGCTGTTAGTCATCCCAGACACCTGAATTTCAGTGAGGAGGAGAATATTAAATCATTGAAATTGCTGAAAGGTGGTATAGCAATAGAAGATTTATTTATTAATAAAAAAAGAGCGTTGTTTCTGATTATTTTTCATTTTATAGTCGTATTTCATAGTTAAGAAACATGTTTTTATATAGGCTGTAATTGAACACGTTTTATTTGTAATATCGTATAGGTCTAGCCAGATTAAACCTCATTATTTTCAGTTAAGGTTGCCTTTCAATCGTTTATATAATACAGTTTTAGATCATTTATAAATTGGATAACCTCAATAGGCCCGAGTGGCTTCATGTTTTCCAAATGTAATGTTCACTATTTGCTATCAAATTTGATTGATTGATTGATTTACTTTTTCTAGACGCATCCCGTTTGTGTTGTGGTGCAAGATCCAACTAAAAGCACCCAAAGTGGATATAATACCAATTCTTGTATTTCTGTTTGGAATAGTAGAGGAAGAATAAAACTATCTTCGCAAAAGTAAGGTTATAATAACGTACAGATGAACACTTAAAAAGTCATAAATGTTACGTAGGGAATTGAGAGGGGAGACAGAAATGTACGCAGTTTTCAACATCTCGCAACCTCGCAAATTCTGAATAGACATGGTGATTGCTGATAAAATGCTAAAATTAGGATCTCTGAATGGCAGTGAGGGTGGTGGAATTTTGACAGTTTTAAAATTCTTAAGAAAATCTTAATCATTACCTATATGATATGTATTGACTGAAAGGTATCTAATTCCATTTCAAATTTGGCTTTTGTTTTTGTAACTACATTGAAAGTTTCTCGATAGTTACAGATTCTTTTATGGCTTTAGAATAAATGAAGGTAGGCTTATTGTATTTAAAAACTAATGGGGAGAAAAACCCCTCGGTAAATCTTAAATTCAAACCACATTTATAGAAATGATCGTAAAACATTTTTGTGAAGTTAATTAATAGTTTTAAAATTAAATTTACGAGATAATCTGCGTAACACACAAGCAAGTTTCAGATGTCTGTGCCGTGGATCTAATCATTATAGGAATTAAAAAATTGAAACGCGTATTGTTTATGTTTAAACAAATTTACTCTCACGGTTTTGTTTTAGATACATTGACGTTGTGAGAGCAATTCGTCCAGACTGGTATGAAGCCTTGAATGACGCAGATACGAGCCATGAAGCCTCCAAGAAGAGAATGGAGAAATCGAAAAAGAATTCTTCAAAGTTTTTAGAGCAGTGTCTCGAACTCCATCGGTCAGAAGAGGTATAAAAGATTATTCCTTTAATCCTCTCGTCTCAAATACCAAGAATAGGTATGATAATATTGTAACTGTAAAGGAATTTGAACGTAAAAATATCTTTAGCCTACCTTGCCATGTAAATTTTCAATATCTTCCGACTTTACTTAAAGCAGTTGGTATCAATGTAGTCTAAGTATAATAATACTGTTAAATCACGCCTAATAAAGAATAGCCCGGATAATGTGGTTGGTTGTGTGTATTCGATCGGATGTACACAATGTAACTCGGTGACGGTATATATAGGTCAAACGGGTAAAAACGTTAGATACTAGGGTAAAACAACATAAATATGCCTATAGAACAGCAAATAATTCTAATGCATTGTTTAACCATATGTATAGATGTAATCATAGTATCAAGTGGGACAGTTCTAAACGCTCGTTAAAAACAGAGATATAATAGAAAGAAATATTCTAGAATGCGTATTTATCCATTTTAAAAATAATTTCAATAACAGTACGGGAATGTATAAAATTGACAATATCCTGTTAAAATACCTTTTGCCTCTAATCAACTCTTGTTAATCATGTCCTAATCTTTTGTTTTTCTGTTCGGTGGTATATATTTTTGTCATCTCGCCTTCTCCCTTCATTCTCTGACAAGGTGTACTTCTGAATACACAAAAAGCCTTGGAATCATTTTTCTTTTTCCTTGTGGGTTTGCATTATATATATATATATATATATATATATATATATATATATATATATATATATATATAATATATATATATATATATATATATATATATACCCAACTTTTGTATTTTATAAATGGGAAATTAAAATCTCAGCAGAGTATTATATCGGGGGATGGAGATGGAGAGTTTATGGACTTTATTAGGTTTCTGATATCATCAATGGCATCTGAGAATTTTTCAGTTGGACTGTTTGGAGGTCTATAGATGACTATCAGTACCACGTTTAGTTTTTCTATTTTCACTGCTAAGAGTTCCACGAAACTGTTTGATTTATTTCTTACTGCCTCTGTCATACGACTCGTGTACATAAATAGCACAGCCACCTTTATGTCTCGCTGTCTTGCAAATTTCCGGATGGTAGAATTCGCAGTTGTCACCGAATTTGCAGTGACCCTTATTGTAGAAGAAATTGCACAAAGGAGGGTGTTCATATATACAGTGTGTCTTTCCTTATATCTATAATTTCCTTTCATATAATATTTGCATGTAATTTCTTCCCCATTTTTACTCGGGGCCTTTATTTTCGACGGTTTCAGTCTACTTCTTGATTTCCTTCTTGTTTTTTTTTCTGTTGGTGCTAATGTCTATGTCTTTTGTTTGAATTTTTTGGATTAGGTTTTGTACCCGTGTTTCATTTTTACTCTTTTGTATTTGTATTTATATTCTCATTCATATACTCGCCCTCCTTGTGTGTTGGTACTTTCTTTGTTTCTACTTCCCTATTCCTCGTTTCCTCCGTTCATTTTTCACAGTTTCCTCTTTTACTTTCCTCGTTTCTTCTATTTCTCTCTGTTCGCTATTCACAATTACCTCCTTTTCTTTCTCCTCATAGTCTTTTTCTGCTTTAAAGACGTAAAAGAGTTTATTTGGATCATGCAGTTTTTGCATATATAAAACAAATGGCGTAAAATTGTGAAAAATTACCTGTATTTGCATTTTGCAGTGTGTAACATTCAGTATTATGCTTAAGTTTTTGTGTGTCCGTAGTAGAATAAAGTATTATGTTCCAAAAATGGCTGTTGTTTTAATTTAAATTTAATTTTAATAATAATGTCGCAAGACCCGATCGGGTATTACACTTCAGGTACCCGAACCCGATTACCCGGTAAAATAGCTACTCGTTTCATCCCTAGTGTGTGTGTGTGTGTGTGTATATATATATATATATATAATATATATATATATAGGGTGAACCAAATGTAGGTGGACAGTAAATGATAACGTTTATTTTGAGAATACATATTTAATTTTTTTGTATACTATAATACAAAATAAAATTTAAATAAATTTAGTTATAATATTTAATATAATAAAACACAAACACCATAGTTATAATGAACACCATAGTTATAATATAATATAACACAAACCGTATTCAACCTACTGTCCACCTACTTTTGGTTCACCGTGTATATATATATATATATATACATACAGGGTGGGCCGTAAGTTTCCATACATAGGAAAAATAAAATTTTTTTATGGACAACCATTTTTATTTATATAATATGCTCTACATGGTTGCCATTGTTTTGAAAACACATTTCAATACGTGTTCCCCACTGTTGATGAACACGCATTAGCACAGTTGACGTTATGCTTGTAATGGCGTTGGTGATACGTTCCTTTAGATGATTTATGTCTCGTATCTTTTCCTGATACACCATGGCCTTCAAGTGCCCCCAAAGATAGAAATCAAGGGGGTGAGATCTGGGGATCTGGGAGGCCACTCCACAGGACCACGCCGACCAATCCAAGCATCCGGAAACTGCTGATCCAAATACCGACGCACGTATTTAAATTTTCCTATGTATGGAAACTTACGGCCCACCCTGTATATATATATATATATATATATATATATATATATATATATATATTAGGGTGATTCAAAAAAATCAAAGTTTTTTTTTTTTAATTGTTCAACCTGTATTTTTGTTACCTATGACAAAAAAGTAGTGTATGCCAAATTTGGTGAATTTTAAATAAAATTTACTATGTGCTACCAGGCGTCAAAGTTTCCCTCTTTTTCAATTTGTTTGTTTTTACAACTTATGATTTTATGTTTAATTGTTTATATTTCAGAATTTTTAATTAATGGTTTATATACTAGCTTGCTTTTAATTGTTGCCTGGAACTCGTAATTTTGATACCAATTAATCGATTATGGAAGCTAGGCCTAACTCACCATCACCCAGTTGCTCATTTGGGAGAAGTTCTACAAGAAAAGAAACTGAAGTATGGCTAATTGGGCAGCCCTCTGCAGTACTAAAAACATCCGTATTACCATCAGAGAAGGAAATGATGGCCCTCTTCATGCACTACAGAAATATTAAAAAGCAAAACATTAGAGAATCATGCTGCTCTACTGCAGATGATGTGCTAGCAGTTTGGAAAAAAGCAGGAATACCAGCAAAACAAAGAATACATGTAGTAGATAAAATTCAAGGAATACTGAAGGAATGACAGCTGCTTAAGAAAAACAAAGCAAACAAATTGAAAAGATCACAAAATTTAAATAATAAGAAGAAAAATGGAAAGATAAACTGGAAAACTTATTTGACATTGCTCATGAGAATGCTATGCAGCTTATAAAAATAGAAGATGATAAGAAATTCTTGAAAATGCAACGTGAGAAAGGACGTCATGGAAAAATGGGTACCATTGATAAGGCTGTTGCTTAAAAAGAGCAAAGAGCAGCAGAAAAGCAACAACGTTATGAAAAGAGGAAAGCAGAAGAAGAGATCAAAAGAAAGAAGAATGAAGAGGCTGTCATACTCACCAGTACATCATCAGAATCAGAAGAGAGTAAAAGTGATGAATCTGGTTTCTGTGCTGCACAACCTTCAGCATGGAAAAGTAAGGTTGGCAAACGTAGAAAATTGTTTGATGATAAATTATTAGGAAGTCTTGATGTTGCAAAATTGAGTGACAGAAATGCGTCTCTTTTTAATGCAAACAATCAGACATCGCTTGAATGGGACATCTACGAACAAATAAAATGCATGTGTTTCAATACAACGGCAGCCAATACTGGTCCTAGAAATGGTGCAGCTATTCTTCTGGAACAAAAATTCGACAACGATTTATTGTGGCTGGCATGTCGACACCATATATTTGAAATTATGCTGGAAGCTGTTGTTTCAAAGTCTTTATCACCATCTTCTGGCCCAGATATAGTCCTTTTTAAGAAGTTCAGAGAAAAATGGTCAAGCATTAATAAGGAGGACTACGAAACAGCATTATCAGATCCAGATATCTATGAAAATATTCATGACATCAAAGATGACATAATTATATTTGCAACAAATCAACTAGATACATTCCAACCAAGAGACGATTACCTAGAACTATTGCAGTTAACAATTATTTTTTTGGGAGGTGAACCAAAAGGTGGAATCAAATTTAAACATCCAGCGGGACTTCATCGGGCTAGGTGGATGGCCAAAATTACATATTCATTAAAAATTTTTGTTCAAATCTCAGTTCAAAATTTCAGTAAAAGACAAAAAAGGACTAAAAGACATCTGTCTATTTGCTACTCGGTTATATGTAAAGGCATGGTTTACAGCTCCTGTGCCATCTTGCGCTCCTCGTCTTGCTCTGGAATTATTACAGAATCTTGTAATCTACAAACAAATAAATGACACAATTGTATTTGTTGCTATTAAAAAACTGTTAGGTCACCTCTGGTACCTATCAGAAGAACTGGTAGCCTTGGCCTTTTATGATGATGAAGTGCCTACTGAAACGAAAAACAAAATTGTAAAGGCCTTGCAAAATACAACAGAAACTCTTCCTGGAAAACGGACTTTTCTAGATCCTGCACTTATTCCAACGAAGAAATTAGAAGATTTTGTCATCAAATACTCAAAGATTCTTTACAATAACAGAATTTAGTTCAAAATTTTTACTCAAAGATGCTAAAGAATGGCATAATGATGAAGAGTATAACTCCGCTAAGAAATCTATCAAACAGTGGAAAGTCGTGAATGATATAGCGGAAAGAGGAGTAAAATTAATGGATGAATATAATAAAATACTAACTCATGATGAAGATCAAAAACAATTCTTGCTACAAGTAGTGAAAAACTACAGGGCTGTTTACCCTGATAGAAAGAAAGAAACATTGATGAAGTAAGGACAGCTAATGTCTCAAATATCATGCTAGTTTAATTATGCATGTTTGTGGTTATGGTAGGACCTACGGGGGAGCTTTCCACATTAAAAAAAAGCAATGCGCCTTGTACTGTACCCCTTGGGTGGTGTTGAAAAATTTGACAATTTGAGTCGTTCTGTCAATTTTTAATTGCTGGTAGCAACCCCTAAAAATTAAAAATTTGCTAAAATATTTTAGGATAGTTGGTTTTATGCTGAAATTAACCATTTAAAGGGTTGAACACATTAAAATCTAAAAAAAAATTTTTTACCCCCATATTTGAATCACCCTAATATATATATATATATATATATATATATATATATATATATATATATATATACTGTATATACACACACCTTTGGTTAGCTTCCGCCCGAATTGTTCATTCTGACGAAGGTCAAGCTTTTCACTCCATCTTAGACATACAGTTTAACGTGGAATCCGAACCACGGTCCACGCCCCATCAGCAGCCCAGCGTCTTAACCACTAGGCTACCTAGGGTACCCATTTATCTACCAACCACTTTCTTTGTGTGGAAGGATGAACAACTGGGTTTTGTTGCGCGCCGGCTGCCGTCGGGTCTCGAACCCGGGGCCGATGGATTCGTAGTCACGTCGTATTTCGGCACTGAAACAGGTTACATTTGTTTCTTACTGAAATTTATAATTTATTTTATTCATATTTCGTGGCTACTTTCATTCACTGTAATCGAATCTAAAATAAGTTTTCAGTTGAAAGAAACACCAGTCACTTACTCGAGTTGAGAACTGTCACTACTTAAATGTTTCTGTATAAACGTTTTTATTAATTACGGTATCTTTTTTTATTTATATATAAATAATATCGTATTTCTCGGGTACAACCATTTTATCGATTACAATGGCTTCGGTGTTTTGTCGTTCCTCTTATAGGGTCGATAGATCATCTGTGAGGACATATTTTTTATGTTTTCTTATGTTTTTCCATATTAGGACCTTAAAGATGTTGGAATTTTTGCCCCTCTTTTAGGGGGTCAAAATCCTATTCATAGAAGTAAATGGTCAGAGGATATTTGTAAGGAAGATGTAGATGGGTATTCTTTGCTGGGTTTACATTTGAATGGACCGTCTGCAGAAACTTTAGAGCCAATTCACCTAAAAAATTGTGTCAAAGCTTCATTGGTGAGTCAGTCAGTTATAATGAATATTCCATTTGTGTACGTAATATCACTTTAAACAGTTTTTAGTGGCTTCAGCTCAATTTATATATGTATATTACTATTTAAATACTTTTTAGACTGACCAGTTCTTACTCTATAGTACTTTTTTTTAATTTTAGGAGAAGATTCCTGCGAGTAAAGCGAGACAAGCACAAGGAGCATTCTCTCCTCTCTCTCTTTTGGAGTTGGTGGAATGTGGAGTGGACATATTCGATTCTTCACTGGCATATTTGGCCACAGAGAGAGGAAGAGCATTATGCTTCCCCTGTACATTAGATTCTATGCAAGTACATTGAGCGTATTCCACATCATGCCGTCTGGAGTTCATTTTCTCCTAAATGTTTTATGCGATGAATTTGAAAGTCATAAACTTGCGAGATTTCATAGATTTTTCTTTATCTTTCAGTCCAAGGGAAGAACGTGTTCCTGACACTCCGAAATTATCCCATTCAAACCTCGAAGATCCCCATTTACAAAGTACAGAAGGACCATCGATTGAAGAACAAAAGAATCAATTTGTAAATAAAAAGATCAGAATAAATTGTTCTGATGAAACGCAACAAACTAGTTCCATTCCTGCGTTTGTTCACCACTCGAAGACAAACGATGATGACCAAAATGTTCAAAAGGAAGCTGTAAACTATTACGAAATAAATTTAAAGGATAATAGGTAAATTTAATTTTTTTTTTTTACCATTATCTGTATATTATTGCACTTTCTATAGCTATAATATGATCCAGACGGAATCCATTCATTATTTCAACACCATTTACTACAGAGATAAGTAATTAAGCGTCCAAGATATAGACTAACTTAATTATTTTTTAATCTGTGATGGCTGATGTAATTTCTTACTCAGGTACATGGAGCGCAAGGAACCTCTTTTAAAAGAATGCAAATGTTATACCTGTTCAACGTTCTCTACAGCTTACATACATCACTTGTTGACTGTTAGAGAAATGTTAGCATCCGTTCTGTTGATGATGTAAGTATATAGCATAGTCATGTAAATGTGATTACATTAATTGGATGGTTGATATTTACTTAGACTTGATAAACAGAATAATGAATTTGCAAAATTAGTAAAATTCTTGTTTTTTCCGGAGGTCATCTCTGTGCATAGATTACTTTGCAATGCTGTGTGAACAAGTAGTTACAATTCACTCACTCACTCACTCACGCATTACAAACTAATCTATGTACCATCGGATCCAGTAGTCGGGATACACTGGGCCAGGCCTTCTTTACGGTACTGTATCCCGACTATTTGAACCAATGGTACATGAATTATTTCCCAGAAAAAAAAAAATCATGATTTTTTTATATTTTTTGTAGATAACTCACACTAACTTTCAAATGTCCACTTGGTAGTTGTAAACAGACTGAAAATGATTTGGGTACAGGATTTATTTAATCATTGTAATTTTCAAAAAATAATGTGATAATATAACAAGATAGTACATTATCTTCGTTTAATTTATATTTTATTGCACCTTTATTAGTGTATTAGAGCTCCCGGTAGCTCAGTGGCCTTGGTGTCCGGCTCTGGGTTCGCTCCCGGCTGTTGGCGCTTGAATTGGGTTGGGCCACCCACTCACCCTGTCAATGCTGGGGCACGCTAATCCCCACAAGGTGGGGAAATGAGTTCTGGATGTTGCCTTTTTTTTAATTGGTGAATTATTGCGTAAGCCTCGTAGCTCTTTTCTTTGTCCTTTCGAAAATATTGTTTTTTAAAAAAAGACATTGGATCGTACATATGACATACTCCGCAGTTGGGCCACGTCGCAATACGTTGGATCTGTTCAGTAGTAGGATAGGTGACTATCCTTTGAGATGATGTAGCCACCCGTGGTTCGGGTCCCGCGTAAAGCTGTAGGTTCCCACTGTCACTTTACCTCTGCCGTTACGAAGAAGTTTAAACAACTCGAAACATTTTATTTTTACTGTACAATCGTAATTTTTCATTTCACTCGTTACCTCGTCGCTAGGACATACACTATTTGCGAGCTGCTTTCATAATCAGATGGACACGACCAATAGGGCAAAATTATTTTATTTCTTACTAGTACTATGCCTAAACTCTGAAACATCAATGTTGTCACATCACCTAAACTCCCCTCCTTCCATCATTTTCTTTTAAACGAATAAATCCAATCATAAGATGATACAACACTTTGTGTTTAATAATTTTATTCAACTAATATATAATTATTAAGGGTGTGCGATTTGGATATTTTTATTTCGATTCGGCCACTTGTTTTCGATTCTCGATTCGACTGCGACTGCGCACTGCACTCACCTATACTTTACAATTTACACGCACCAGCACCAACAGAACAACATACATGCACCATGAACAACATATTGAAAAGGGTAATAAACAACTGAACCCAAAGAACTGGGCCAAACTTATCACACCGCAAGGCGCGCGCACGTGATTCTGTGACATTACAAAATCAAAAGCTGACCATGCGCATTGAGCGCACTCAGATCTTTATAAAAGCGTAATCTCTCAAATATCCAACTATTTTATAACGTTATTATATTACATATAATATATATATATATATATATATATATATATATATATATATATATATATATATTACATATAATATATATATATATATATATATATATATATATCCCCGCAAGGGGGTTCTAAGCTCGTGCTCTTGAGTGCTCTTTGTGCTCGTTTGTACGTGCTTGTTCCTGGAGGTTTCACGTGCGCCCTCCCGGCCCTAGCACCCAAGGATGATGGAGCTCGACCCTGCAGTCCTTGTCATCCTTGGTCTTTTTCCACTTCGACTGTCCCCTCCACCCTTTCTTTTTCCTCTGTCTTTCCTCTCCCTTTTTCTTTGTTTTTCCGCTGAGATATGCCCTTTTAAATAGAGGCGAATCGGTTCTTCCCGAACTTAAAAAAAAAAAAAAAAAAAAAAAATATATATATATATATATATTTACATATAATATAATATATATATATATATATATATATATATATATATATTATATTACATATAATATAATATATATATATATATATATATATATATATATATATATATATATATATATATATATATATTTAACTGCAATGACCACGCAGTATATTAATGTATAGAAACGACGTAAGTATAGAGGAGTGTTCTGCACACGAGGAAGAGAAATAACGAACAAATGTCTGACCGGCAATCGGAAGGTCCTGGGTTCGGTTCCCAGGCGGTCACCTCATTTTTCATTTGTTCGTTATTTCTCTTCCTCGTGTGCAGAACACTCCTCTATACTTACGTCGTTTCTATATATATATATATATATATATATATATATATATATTTATTTATTTATTTATTATTTATTTTATTTATTTTTTCAATTGTTATTCCATGGTTTTGGGGTAGTGCTAGTTTATCATCTCGACAGGTTACAGTTAGCGAATCGAAGAATCGAAATTTTTTAGCTCTAAGTCGGGTCGGGTTTCGATTCTTTTACTGAATCGACCCGAATCGACTTTTTCGATTAATTGCACAGGCCTAATAATTATAATGTAACTTATAGTTGCAGACTATTATAATTAATTGAGTGTATGATTTCCAATTTTTTGTCGGTACATCATATCTAATGTTCATTTCTTTTCGGTTCGGCGTACTGGCCTACTTTCGCCACAGGGACATGCCTGAGTTAGCGGAGATAATAGGATTCGATTGCATCTTTCTAAACTATCAACTGATACTTTTTATAACAAGAATGGAATGGTGGTATTTTAACGTAGACGTTAAGAGAAAAATCTGTTTATGAATATAGGAATTTCTCATATGAGACCGACGCTATATATATATATATATATATATATATATATATATATAATATATATATATATATATATACCCCCTCGATTAGGTACTCCGGCTTGCCGGGCCGAGGGGGCTCGTACACCTCGTGGGTTGTTGAGATTTCCTCAACTCCTCGCGGGGTGTGGGCGAAGAGTTACCGAGTTGCGTTTTTTTTTTTTTTTTTTTTTTCCCCCCTTTTCTTTTCTTTTTGCTCCCCCTTTTTTTCCGTCTATCCCGGAATTTCTTTTGTCTTGACTCGGTCCTTTGCCTCTGTCAATCGTAGTATCCCCCCCCCCCCCTCTGTTTGTATTTGCAGTCTTGGGGTCATCGGGTGCACCCGCCGGGGGGCATCGCTCCGTGGCTGAGCCGTGCTCCGGGGACGGTACGGGCGCCCGGACCGCTGCTGCGTCTGGATTGGGTCTTTGCTTGGCCCTTAACGGACAAATCTCCGTAGTGCCAATCTGCTGTTTTTAAAACGACAGTTAGGTTGGGGGGCGGGCTACCCGGGACGTTGGGCCTGCGCTTTGAAGGATGCAGCGGCGGCTGGTGCATCGCCTTGGGTCCGAGGCTGCCGTTTTTGTAAAAAATACTGTTTATGGGTTCTAATTCTAAACTTCACTCCCCTCTTGTTGACGACTCTGGCCCGCCCTTGGATTTGGATCAGACTACTACTTCTGGTCGTTCAGCGGCCTCTGCCTCCGCTGGATTGACCCTCAAGCCGTATGGCCCCCTCTCGTCCTCTGCGGTGTCTGGCTCTCGTGGCCGGACTCGTGGTGGCCGTAGGGCGGGGTCTTCGCGGCCCTTGTTCTCTCGCCCACTCTCGGTTACCGTTACACATGGACCTGTCTCTGCTGTCAATTTCTGTCCGGTGGACAGGTTCCTTGTTCTCCACCCTTCCGCTGGCTCCCTTCCGGGCAACTCGGAACGGGTGTTTCAGCGCCTTAAGACGATAGGGGTTCCCTGTCGTTATGATATCCGCCCTCTGAGGGATGGGTCTCTTCTTTTGAAGTCCCGTTCTTCGGGGTGACTGGGTCCCTTCTACAGTTGCAGGATGTCTTGGGTTGCAGAGTTTCTGTGACCCCATCCGCAATTGAATAGCTGTCAAGGCACCATTTTCGCTTCCCGTCTGCTGTCAATCCCGGTTGGCGAGTTGCAGGAGGATCTTGCCCCCCAGGGGGTAACGAAGGTCTTCCGCTTTTCGTCGTGCCAGGATGGTGCTCTTACCCCGTCCGCTCGTCTGCTCCTGACCTTTGACTCCCTTGTGCCTCCGGCCCAGGTGTTCTGGGGCATGGGTGATCGCCGGTCGTGAGAGTTTTCGGTGCGACCATATGTGCCTGACCCGGTTCGCTGCTTTGGCTGCAACCGGTTCGGCCATGTTAGCTCTGCGTGCCGCCGTGAGGGTAAGCTATGTGTCCGCTGCGGTGGGCCTGCGCACCCTACCCCGTGCACGAAGCCCCCGCGGTGCTCGAACTGTTCGGGGGCCCACCCTTCCTCTTCTCGGGACTGTCCCGTTTTCAAGTTTGAATTTGAGGTGCGGTCCTTAAGGACTACCGAATTCCTTAGTGCGCGGGAGGCGCGCGATAAGATCCGTGACCGGAGCCGCGGCGGGGGTTGTCCTACGCTGCGGCTCTTGGCCCTGGCGGGTCCTCGGGCCCCTCCCGTGCTACCCCGGCGTCTACTGGAGTGGTGCCCCCCCTGGAAGTCCCGGGGGTTGGTGGTCCTCCTGGCGCCGCGGGTCCTTCTTGTTCCTCTGCTCACTTTCTGACATCCCATCTGATTCCCTGCCTACAAGTGCCCTTCTCCCCCTCCGGCCTGGGGTCTGGATCCTTGCCTACTCGTTATCTGGGGTGGGGAGGGGGATGCCCCGAAGGAGAGGAGGAAGCGTCGCCGTGGTCGGAGTCGGAGTCCTTCCGACCCGATCCTGACTGCTGCTCGCCTTGCTTCCCCTTCTTCCCCGTCTTCACCGGAGGGGAAGCGGCGCGCTGTTCCTGATCCGCTCGGGACTCCCCCCCCCTATACGGAGGGCTGGTGAGGCGTCACCTCCCGGTGCCCCGACCAGTGTCCGGGTGTCGGTCGAGGTACACCGCCCCATGACACCCTCGATTACTGACTCTGTTCCCATGATAGACCCGGTCGAGAGGGGCCTGGCCCTCCTTCATGGAGTCTCTCTCCTCCGGCTCCTGCTGAGAGTGGTCGGGTCTCTCTCCTGGATCTACCTCTCCCACCTGTGGTCGACCTTTCCTCCCCCCCCGTCAGTGCTTGTCTGGTTTGACGAGCCCTCGAACAGCTGGTTCCCCCCGGTCCCCCTCTGTGGGGAGTTGGGGGTTTCGGCTGGGCCCGACTCGTCGTCTCTCCCCCCGCCGGGAGAGCCCCCCTCTGACCTCCCTGTTCTACTCTCCACTTCTCGTTCTACTACGGGTGCAGCAGATGCGGAGTCGGTGGCCCCTACCCCCCCAGTTCTGGGTGAGTCGGGGAAACCGATTCCGTCCCTGGTTACGGACCGTTGAGTTTGCTGCTCAGCTTGGTCCGTGGCTATTTCGCTGTTTTCTCTGCCTCTTATAATGCCGCTTCCCCTTACAGTTCCATCTTGCATTGGAACTGTAGGGGGCTTTTAGCTAACTGGGAGAACCTTGCCTCCCTGCTGGAGAGCGAGCGGCCTTCCTGTGTTTGTCTCCAGGAGACTATCCTGGCTGCGCGGGGACTCCCTCGTCTCTCTGGCTATGTTGGTTTCCCTTGCACCCCGGATGAGCGCACACGCCGGCGGGGTGCGGCGATTTACGTGCATCATTCGTTACCATCGCGTGGTGTGCCTCTTCGCACTTCCTTGCAGGCTGTGGCTGTGCGGCTCTTTTTAGATCGCCAGTACACTGCCTGCTCGGTTTATATTCCTCCTCATGACCCTCCTTCTCGCGACGCGGTTCGCGAGTTGGTGCTGCAACTACCCCGACCGTTTCTCCTCCTCGGGGACTTTAACAGTCGCGACCCGGCTTGGGGAGATGTTCGGTCGACTAATGTTGCTGGTATTTTACTCTCCTTAATGGAGGAACTTTCCTTTGCGTGTCTCAATTCCGGTGAACCTACTTACTTCCACGAACCCACGGGTTCATTTACCTGTATTGATCTCTCCTTGGTGTCCCTCGATGCCTTACTCGATTTTTCGTGGAAGGTGTTGGGGGACTCTTATGGCAGTGATCATTACCCAGTCTGTCTTGAGCCGGTCGGTCCGCAGCCGGGCGTTTCGTCTCGACCGAGGTGGTGCCTTGCGCGGGCTGACTGGCCATCTTTCAGAGCTCGTTCCGTCATTGTCCGTTCGGTATTGAGCTTTGGCTCTGTGGATGAGAGCTTGGAGTTCTTCGAGCGGGTGGTGATGGGCGTCGCGGAGGACTGTATTCCTCGATCTTCCGGTAACCCGCGGACTCGTAGCGTCCCGTGGTGGACTCCAGCATGTCACCAGGCGGTGTGCGAGAGGAAGAGGGCAACGCGCCGCTTCCACCGCACCCGGCGCGCGGGCCACTTGATTGAGATGCGGCGGGCGAAGGCTTTCGCCCGCCGGACTCTCAAGTTGGCCCGTCGGGCCTCTTGGCGTGCTTTTGTGTCCGGCATCTCCTCATCTACCCCTTCTGCTGCTGTGTGGCGGAAGGTACGTAGTATCGAGGGGAAGCCAGTCCCTGCTAGTCGCCCTGTCCTTCGGGACGGGGACGGCTTCCTTTCGGATCCTGCTGCTGTGGCTGATCGGCTGGCCGGTGCTTTTGCTGCGGTTTCCCGTTCGCCTTCAGCTGCGGATCGCCCTTTATCGGAGGTCACGTTCCCGCCCCCTGGGAACGAGCCCTATAACCATCTCTTTCCGATGCGGGAACTTCGGGCTGCCTTGGCAACCCGTCGTTCTTCCGCCCCTGGCCCTGATGACATTCCGTATGACTTTTTGGAATCTGCACCCGATGGCCCTGCACTTCTTGCTGGATCTTTTCAACCGGTGTGGGTTGAGGGGTCGTTCCCTTCCCGTTGGAGGGAGGCGATTGTGGTCCCGATACCTAAGCCGGGGAAGGATCCGGCGGAGGTGGCGAGCTATCGGCCTATTGCTTTGACGAGCTGCTTATGCAAGCTCCTCGAAAAGATGGTGGCCGTCCGACTTTCCTTTACACTGGAGTCGCTTGGGTTATACCCCCCGACCCAGTATGGTTTTCGTCGATTTCGGGGTACTCTGGACCCCCTTCTCCTCCTTGGCCATGATGTACGGGAGGCATTTTCCCGCCGGAATCTTGTTCTGGCCGTCTTTTTGACGTCCAAAAGGCCTATGACACGACCCGTCGGGGAGTTGTCATGGACCGTTTGAAGTCTCTTGGTTTTGTGGGCTTTTTGCCCACGTTTCTTCGCAACTTCCTCTGCCGTCGCACTTTCCGCGTCCGTAATGGGGCGGCCCTATCTGCCCTGTATGTTCAGGAGGAGGGTGTGCCCCAGGGTGTGTGTTAAGCGTCTCCTGCTTCAACCTAGTTATGTCTGCGCTACCGGGAGCTCTTCCGCCCTCGGTGCGCTGTTCCATCTACGCAGATGATCTGGCTGTCTATGCCGCGGGGACGAGTCCCCCCTCGTGGAGAGGCAAGTCCAACTCGCGGTCAATCGGGTTGAACGCTGGGCGTCGTCGGTGGGCCTTACCTTGTCTTCCCCGAAGACTTCGTGTGTGGCCTTCCTTCCGTCGAGGAGACGGGGATCCGGCGCCATCCCGGCCTTTAACCTTACACTCGGGGGTCAGCCTCTGGCCCTCGTTCCATCAGTACTCTTCTTGGGTATGGTTTTCGACAGCCGTTTGAGCTGGGTTCCCCACCTTCGCCGGCTGCGCGAGTCCGCGAGACGTACCCTGGATTTGCTGGGGCATCTGTCGCATACTACATGGGGCGCGGATAGGCGGACGCTCCTCCGTTTGTACGTGTCCCTGGTACAGTCCAAATTAGACTCTGGGAGTGTGGTGTATGGCTCCGCCTCCCGCACGGCCCTTCGGATACTGGATCCGGTCCTCTCTAGAGGACTGCGCATGTCATCTGGCGCCTTCCGCTCCTCTCCGGTTGATAGTCTGCAGGTTGAGTGCGACATCCCTCCCTTGGAGGATCGGAGGTCGTTCCTCATTGCTAAACACTATCTCCGGATCCTCCGTCTTCCCACCTCTCCTCTGTTCCAGGTGGTTGAGAGGGCGTTCTGCCGGGATGGGGGTTGGTATTTCACCGACACGGTGACCTCCCTCCTCGATGGTATGGGCACTCCCCCTCCATCCGTTATACCGGTCTCTTTCAGGGGTGTTGCACCTTGGGAGAGCACCCCTGTTGCGTGCTGTAGGGCGTTGCGCCCCGTTCGCAGGACCGAGTCGGACTCTGCCTTGCTTCGGTCTCTGTTCCTTCAGCATGCGGCGTGTCACTCTGCATGTGTTGCGATCTTCACGGATGGCTCGAGGTCGTCGGGGGGCGTTGGATCCGCGGCTGTTCCCCAGTCGTCTGCCCTTGCTCCCCGATGTACCCGTCTCCCTGATGAGGCTTCCGTTTTTACGGCGGAGCTCTATGCCATTCTGAGCGCTCTGGAGGTGGTGCGGGAGCATCCGGATGGGTCGTTCGTCATCCATTCGGATTCCCGCAGTGCCCTGGATGGCCTGGAGTGTTTTGACTCTGTCCACCCGCTGGTCCGACGAATCCAGCTACTGTACCATACTCTTGTCGCTTTCGGTGGCAAGGAGGTGGTATTTTGCTGGGTCCCAGCACATGTTAACGTGGCTGGAAATGAGGCTGCCGATCGAGCTGCCCGTTCCGCGTGCCGACTGCAGGTTTCACCTGTGTCCCTCCCTTTTTCTGATTATATCCCTGGCTTCCGTAGGTTTTTGCGCTCCCGGTGGCAGAGTCGCTGGGATGGCGCTACGGATAACAAACTTTGCAAGATTAAACCCAAGTTGGGATGTTGGGCCTCTTCCTTCCATCGGTCGCGCCATAAGGAGGTGGCTCTGGCCCGCCTCCGTATTGGCCACACCCACCTGACCCATGGCTATTTGATGGCCGGGGATCGGGTGCCCCGATGTCCCAATTGTGACGTCCTACTTACAGTTGCCCACCTCCTGGTGGAGTGTCCGCTTTACTCTGCGCTGCGCGCAGAGTATTTTCCCTTTTTGGAGAGCGTCGGGCTTTGTGATAGGCTTGGCGCTCTTCTGTCTGAAGGTCCCTACTTTTCGATAACCGGGTTGTTTTCCTTCCTCTTTCGCTCCCGACTTCTTTACCGGCTGTGACCCCACTATGATCTTTCTGCTTTTCCCCCACCTCCTCCTCCTCCTCCCCCGTCTATTGTTCATTTCCATTAGTTGTTCCATACTCTTCGTTCTGTGTTCGCTCTGCTATCCACCTTTCTTTTGGTGGCCATGAGCGGTCATTCTTTGAAACAAAAAAAAAAATATATATATATATATATGCACTAGAATCACAAAATAACACGTGACCTTATTAATAAGCAAACAACCACAAGGAAAAGGAAACACAAAGTCCGAGCGCTTTCGTGATATATTCACATATATCACGAAAGCGCTCGGACTTTGTGTTTCCTTTTCCTTGTGGTTGTTTGCTTATATATATATATATATATATATATATATATATATATATATATATATATATATATATATAATATATATATACTTACATTTTTGGAAATAAATTCGCCTAGAAGCATAAAATTCTAAAAAGCATGAAACATTACAAATTATTGCGTTTATCTTTGGAAATTTTATTGTTTTGACGACAATAACAAAATCTTGAAAACGAAACCCAGTCATTAATGAATAGTATTTTTTTTTATGCTTTTCAGAAACTTTAACAGTTTCTAGTCGAACTTTTTTCCGCAACTAAATTCAAACTCTCTGTAACCAGTTAAAAGGAAAAAATCAGCATAACAAAAAAAAAAAAAACTCCGCAGATGCGATAAATCAAATGCTCTTTCTTTTTCAGACATAATTTGCATCACTGGGACTTATTCTTTGCGACTATCCGACGAGCAATTGAGGAGGATCGATTTGAACATTTAAAAAAATTCTTCACTGATTTTAAAAACGGGAAAATGAAGAAATTGTAGCAAATAGTAATTTTTATTTTAAGCTTGGTTTTGTTTTCCCTTTTGTAATTTCAATTAAAAATTGAAGGTTTTCCGTAGGTTTATCTCGAATGTAATTTTTTATTACTTATTAAAGAATCTCCGTTAGCGTATCAAGAACTAAGTATTCAGAAATTTTATTACTTTAAAGCGATTTTAGTTTACGGGTATGAATACGACTTTGCAACTAACGGGTGCGGCAAAAATAACGCCCTTTTTAGTTTATTCTCTTTTATTGAAGGAAATAAATCAATTACAGCATTTTAAGAGAAATAATAAGGTTTTTAAGAAAAATAATAAGTACTTTCTCAGTAAAAACTAAAAAATAACAAAATGATAATATAAAACTATAAAGATACTGCGAAAAATGCTCTGTATGAATTGGTCCACAATTAACCCACCCCTTATATCTCCAGTCTAACTATAGAGTAGATCAAGTCTAGCCTAGAGGGGTCAGCCTAGAGATTCCGGAAATGGTCCAGAGCGGGCAGATAAATTGAGGTCCACAGTAGGATTCCTCACAAGATTAGGTTAGGGCAATCTACCTTCACCTTTGTTAAGCTATGAGTTGATGCTGGGTCTTAGGTCACAATGTAGGCCTAACTTGTTTGACCCAGCTTAATTTAATGTTCTTAACTGTTTGGTGTTAAAACTCATATTAGTCACTTACTTTTAGTTATTACAGTCTCTCCCTTCTCCGGTTGTCTCATTCGAGAGCGTACTTTGCTGGTACGTCCTCTCGCCCCGTTCTTCGTTTTCGTTCTCCTCTTTCTTCTCCTCTTCGCGGGGCTTCTTGTACCAGCGTTGTCTTGGTTTATTCCTCGGTTGGTTGAGCGGTAATGTATCACCATTACCGAGCACGCTCCTCCCACACAGTATATAAATACTAGTATGGAGAATAACTCTGGTGAGCAACCAATTGGTTTCTTCCACCCAGTTATTGACATAAAAGGAATTTAATGATTGTTAGATTAACTACCTACCTACTCAGTGAACCATTTTCGTTACCTCCCAACTACCCACTCATCAGTTTTCCATAATACAATTATTAAAAGGGCGTTACTTTTGCCGCACCCGTTATTTGGGAATCGTTAGTTTACCGTTACTAAGAAATACAAAAATTATTTGTTTTTTTTCACTTCACCATTTTCATTAAGAAATAGTGAAATGTTAGCTGCAATTCCCTGAACGTGCAAAAAGCGAAATATTTAAAATTTAATCCCGTAACTAACAAACAATTCGTTTATTAAAGTTTAGATGGTCCCTATTTCACATTCTGAAGCGGTGGTATTTAACCTTTTTTCGCACTATTACCCTTTGAGCTGCCAACAAAACCGTAATTACCCCCTCTCCTTTTTAAATGGCGAATAACTCAGCCCTTTTTTGGGACAGTGGCCCCAGCTCATTACCCCCAGGTTAAATACCACTGTTCTAAAGTAACAGAATTAAACTTAATATTATTACTTGATTATCTTGGTCCCATATAAAGTTTTAATGAGGTCCTTTCACATTTAAGTTTTCAAAATTCCTGAATTTATGCTCCATAAGGAAGCTGATACATTAGGCTATAAAGCATTATTCACCGCAAAAATATTACAAATTTTCCTTATTACAGTTAAATTCAAATCGATTTTTTTTTTATCTTAAGAGTATTATTAATTTTACAAGTGTGTAATTGGTATGCCAGCCGGTAAGCCAGTGCCGACTGGATCTCCGTGAGTGATAGGGTTCAGGGGACAAAATTTCCACGTGTGTGCCATAGTCCCCGAAGCTCCACAGATTTTGCAGGTGTAAGAGGAAAGGACTGGACAAACCACGTATCCTTTCTTGTCCTGAAAGGAAAGGGAAAAATAAAAACGTTGACAGCGAAATTTTTTTTCGAGAAAACCTTTTTTATAAGTTTAATTGTAATTTTATTAGTAGTGATCAGTCAAGGAAGCTAGAAATTGGCAAAGCGTTCAGGCCAGACGAACGTGTCCATTGCGCTAACTCCTACATTATTGTTAATCAGCACTATTGGGAGTCGAACCCACCGATCTCGATGTCTACGGTTCGTTTATCTTTATAATGAAGATAAATATAGTTACGTTGCGGTGATGAAAGGTCATTGAATGCTACAACCAACCAACTCGTTTCAAGTTCATATATTGCACGTAGCGTGGTGAACTATTCACTAAACGAAAGTCTTCAAACAAGTTACGATTTGCTGTCGTATGTGGGTGGAAGTGTAAGGGATGTTACTGAGAGATTTAACAGTATTCATCCGGACTGTAAACCACATATCTCGCTGCTTGTTGCTCCATTAGTCGCTGCTCCGAGTCTGACTTAGTCACCAACTTCGCTACAGCTCTGTTGGATATGGAGTTATGGTCCGGTTGATTACTGTTAAATCTGACACTTCCATTTCCACGCGAAAGTATGACTTCAACACGTTCTTTATTCACAGCCATTTCCTGGGAACGGACAATAAATTATTAAATAAAATTCCTATGGTTCTAGACTAAATGCCCCTGTACTGTAATCATGCCGGAGCGAAAGGGTTAAGATTCTTAAACATTTGTAGCTCACTTATGATGAACATAAGTACATAGAGCAAACGAGAGAAAGCTCCCATTTGTAAATGGCAACATGTTTGACAACATGAACCTTGAAGACGGTCTTATTTGAACACTAACGTGACAGAAATCCTTTTAAAAGAACTAAATAAGGTGAAATTTCAATTCTGAATTACCGCGTATATGGAGTTTTAGAATTACAAGACATGAATTATGACCCTGGTTACAAGATAAAAATTCTAGAACAACCAGTCAGCTAAGTCAGTCTCCGTGGGTAGTTTCTTCTACTTTGTATGCAAGTAGGATATAATACTCCGATGGAACTTAATTCTAATGTCTAAAATAGCAACTTACCGCATTCTGTGGTAGAGTGAAAATGTAACAAATTCTTGTCCTTAATATTAAGGGAACCAATTAAAATACAAATTCAGCATCGAATTTACCATTACCTCACAATCTCAATATTGTATAGTAAACCTAAGTGAAACACGATTACTGTATTTGAAAACTAATAATATGCCACATGCATTTGCCTATTCAGCCATTACACATTCAGAATGAATTCGTTATACTAATTTTTGGTTCGTTGGTTACTAATACTTTCAGCACCTTTCACAACAATATCTGACTATTGATTTATTCTTGGGGTAGAAAGGCCAATTCATTCGCAAGCGAATAAGAAATGTCCGGGCTAACTAAATTCGCTGAGAAGACAAGCATTTTGAGGAACAGTTTAATTTAGGCTAGGCTATATAGGCTTAGATTAGAGCAGCGGTTCCCAACCTCGGGTCGCGACCCAAATGAGGGTCGCACGGATCACTATATTCACTATTTCTTAATTCAATTTATATTTCGATACATATTTAAATTTTATCATAAACTTGAGGGTCGGAAGGTCCTGTTGATGGCCAATTTAGGGTCGCAGCCAAAAAAGATTGGGAAGTGGAAACTACTGGGTTAGAGTGTCGATGAGATTTCCCGTCGACGAAATATCTGTACGTCCAAACTTTCTCCCCGAGTGTACTCGTTTGTAATTTTTGACCACCCAACTGGAATATGTCTCCCTTCCTAGGAGAAGCAGACATATTGTAAATAATTGTATTTTTAGGTTGATAAATATTGTTTGGGTATTTAGGATCGACATTATAGAAAGATATATTTTGAGTATCTGTTTCACGTAAAAAAAAGTCTCAAGAAATTTGCACCAAATGACAAATACTTTAAGTAGAACTAACTTTGTATTCTCTATTTACTAATTAAGTCTGTAAAGAATGAGTAAAAAACTGTAAAAGTTACATCTCTGTCCTGTGAAGTAACACAGCAGGGAAGTAATTGCATATATTCTCTTGAAAGAGACCTAAAGATCCTAAGTTCTATCCTTAAACTGGCTCTTATTTTTAAGTTTAAGGTTCCTCTCCCCATTTGATGCGTTCACGTGTGGTGTATGTGTGTATTTATATGTTGTAAGAGTGGCAATTAGTGCCCATCTGTGCTCATGGGGCTATGACTTTGTACCTTCTAACGACCAAAGAGAGCTTTCCTATTAGAAATCATTTCCAACACTGCAAAACTTCTCCTTTATTTCAAAATTTTAAAATACTATGCGATTTCCCCCGACAGTCAATCTTTTTTAATATTGAAATACTTATATATTAAAGAGAAAAAATTCAACCATCTCTCAATAACGATTCTATTTCTTTCTCTTTTAATTGCATAGACCAACCGAACTTTCACTTAACCAACTACTTTTAATAATATATCTCCAAATATATTGAACTTCATTTGTCTTCCTTGTGCCTAGCTAAAATCGTCAGGCAATATTTTATACTTAATTTTTAATTGCAACGTACTTTTAGGTAGGGTCATTGATTTTTAGTTTTATGCTTTATTTCATTTTTGTTTTTGTCTGTTTTATTCCATAATAAGTTTGATTGGTTTCAGTACTCGTGTAGTTATTTTAATCTTTTAAATTTTTTTCTTTTGAGAAATGCCTTGATAATGGATTCTGCGAAAGCTCGAAACGTCGGCTTAATAATAATGTTTCAAGTTGTTTATATATATATATATATTTTTTTTTTAATTGGGGTTCTTTAACCTCCTTCGCAACATCTAAGGTCATATGACGGAGGGAACCTACAGCTTTCTGTGGGATCCAAACCACGGGTCGCTACATAATCTGGGCGCGGAGGACGGTCTCCCATCCAACTACTACTCAGACCCAGTGTCGCTTAACTTCGCTGATCTCCGGGAAGCGGTGTTACGACATCGGCCACGACGTAGCCCATGTGTATATATATACACAGGGCTAGTCAAAAGTCTCCATACATAGGCAAAATGGTCACTTTATTATGCAATCGCTTGTAAGTCACAAAATATGCTCTATGTGGGCACCATTACACTGAATGCACATACGGATGCGTTCCTCCCAGTCATGACAAACGCGCGTTGACACGTCTAGTTTTATGCGTGCACACGCATCACGAAGCGTTCCTTTAGGTGGTCCGTCTTTTGTATTTTCACCTGAGCCTTCAAGTGCCCCCACAAGTAAAAATCAAGGAGGGTGAGGTCTGGGGACCTTGGAGGCCACCCCACGGGACCACGGCGGCCAATCCAGTGACCCGGAAACTGCTGATCCAGCCACTGGCGCACGCAGATACCGTAATGGGTTGGCGCCCCGTCTTGCTGAAAGTACGCTGGAAATCCCCCGTCCTCGTTCAGCAGGGACGGCATGACTGTCTTGCAGCATGTTTAGATACATTTCGGCATTCAGATTGGTGTCAATGAAAAAAGGGCCAACAATTGTGTTGCCCCATATCCCGCACCACACCATCACTTTTCCAGCGCCTTGCGTCTTTGAGGGACTCATCCAGTGCGGGCTGTCATCACTCCAATAACGTACGTTTTGACGATTAACCTCTCCATGAACATAAAAGTTGGCTTCATCTGAAAACAGGATGCCAGTTGAGAACTCCGTGTCTTCGTCCACTTTTGTTCTTGCCCATTCACAAAATTCCAGCCGCCTGTCCGGGTCGTCTTCGCTAAGATACTGCAACATTTGCATTTTGTATGAATGCGATCTGTGCTCTTTCATAATCAGAGCTGGGCAATAAATACATTGAATGTATTTAAATACTAAATACTAAATACATGGGAGAAATGTATTTAAATACTAAATACTAAATACATTTTACGAATGTATTTAGATACTAAATACAAAATACATCAATTGTATTTAAATACATTTGTAAATACATTTTAAATACATACAAATTTTAACATATGCATTCACTAATTCATGTTTTGATAAATTTCTACTTTAGGGGACACGGTGAATTTCAAAATAAATGCACCACTCGATAGATCAGACGATTTTAAAAGCTTTTTCATCAATGAATTTTCCATCGCAAATTGGATTGATTGCAACGAGTTAGTTACACAGGCCCACTTAAGGCAGAGCCGTTTTGTACGATTATTCGGTCAATTTCAAGATATTTTTTGATGTCTAAAAAAACACTTACCTTCAGATGAGTGTACAGATTCGTTGTAGCATTGCTTGCAGCAGAGACTTCGTGTTTACACAGAAAGCAGGTGCACTTTACCTTATTACCGTCTTTAGATTTAATTTTAAAGTATTTTCCATCAAACAGAGGGTGTACTAAATTGTTATCTGCAGATATATCACTGTTTGATTCACCGGATTTGCTTGTTGAAGCCATGACACGCACACGATAAAGAAATCAACCGCTTTCGACTAAGAGTGGCACACAACTGATTGAACTGACACGTTGAAACATGAACCATGCTGTACTACACTGTCGACGCGTCGTACTGTGCTAGTACAGAACATGTATTAAACCAGTAAAAGTATTTATATTTTTATACTGTGAGTATTTAAATACATTGTATTTAAATACTCATTAAAGTATTTAAATACTATATTTAAATACATGAAAAACAATGTATTTATAAATACAGTTCTAAATACACAAATGTATTTAAATACAAATGTATTTAAATACTGCCCAGCTCTGTTCATAATGCGGACGATACTCCTCTGGCTGACACCGCATTCTGCAGACATCCGTCGAATGCTTTTTTGGGGACTCTTTGCGAACGCTGCCAGTACCATGGTCGCTGTGCCTTCATCGGTGGCTGTTCGTGGATGACCACTTCTCGGTTGGTCTGCAACACTTTCCAGTCTTCTTGAATTTCTCAATGAGTTTGGCAACGGTGTCGTGTGTGATGTGCGTGCCGGGGGCGTGTCTCCTGTTAAAATCCTCGGCAACCTTGCGACAGCTTCCTGATCCTGCCAGAAGAATGATCTCTATACGCTCTTCTTGGGACAAAGGCATCTCAGCACATCACCTGCAAAAAAAATAAAATAAAAAAATAATCATTTATTTATCATGACCATTTTGCCTATGTATGGAGACTTTTGACTCACCCTGTATATGAAATGAAAATGAAAATGAAAAGGTTTATTGGCAGACTATAGTCCATATGACAAATATTATTAATACAATGACAGTTCATACACTAAGGACAGAAATATATACAATTGATTAGAAATAATACTGCACTGTCGAAGTTAAGTGGAGCTACAGACAGACGTTTTCGTACCAAGCAGTCCATAGCTTAGAGGATAAATGGCAGGACTCATGGATAGCTTGGATGATCGGGTTGGTTGATTTTTTAATTCTTTGCATTAGACTGTGTTGAGCACGTCTTGTTATCTCCGGGAAGCTCGGGACATTGCGAGTAGCAAACATTTGCGAAGCTGAGCATTTCGGGGGTAATTTATGTAAGAGTCTAAAAGACCTGTTGTACAGCAAATTTAGGGTTCTGCCAGAACCTTTTTTATAATTCACCCAAAATTGCTGACCGTATATATTACTGCAGAAAGTACGAAAGAGTGTGTCTTTAGCTTCACTTGTACAGAAACAAAAGTTCCTTATGGTCATATTCGCTTTAGCACACAGGCTTCGAGATTGTTTTCTTATATCCGAGTCATCACTCAAGGAGCTGGTAATAGTTTGACCCAAATACTTAAACTCTTGTACTTCTGTTATTTTATTTATTTGTCGGGTTCGAAATCCCAGCTGAGCCGTGAACGGCCAAATTCTAAAGGGCAAGTTCTACCTAAAGCCCAAGTTAAGCTAAATTAAACTTTACGGATTTGAGATCCTATTAGGTCCTACCTCAGGGTAACCTCAGGGTTGCTGACTCGATGCGGGCCTACCTTAGACCTTAAATTACATGAACTTAAAAGGTAAACAAAAGGGTACTATTTGTGGTCTTCTTTATGAACCTTGCAACAACAACGCAACCTGGACTATTGCACGATGCAACAATCATGTATCTAAACAACCAAACTGAATTGCAAGAGAGCTCTCTATCAAACCACACCTTTACGTACGACCTTCCACAAACGAGTAGAAAGACGCGCAGCGTCTCAAAATGATGCCAACAGTGTGACCAAACAATGATGCCACAAGAGCTCAAAAATGCTAGCTCTAAATTAATTTAATTTTTCACTAACCTTACAAATATGAGATGGATATATATACACACCTTAACTTAATATATATACAAGCAATGCTGCATCAATCAGCTTAGTCATCGTATCGCCTTGGGACAACAATGGTTCTTCCTCTTCTAGATTTTCTAACACTCCCCACCGAAGAGGCATTGTTGTCATTACCTTCTGCAAGGTTAGCCAAGCCTTCTTCATGAGGCTGTAACTCAAATGTTTCATCTTGACTATCTGTGTTTTTGCTGATTTCTAAAGCATAGAGTTTTGTATAGGTCTCTTTAACTTTCCTCCTGAAGTCTTTACCAGTGCAGACCTAACTAAATTGTCTTTGCCAACAAACAACTCTTCAATTATGCCAAGCTTCCAGCATTGCCTTGGTCTTTCATCCCCAATCATTACCACTTCTCCCACCTTGATACAATTTGCATTGGAGCCCTTTACCTTGCCTGATGGGTAATAATTGAGTTCTGGCAAGTATTCCATCTGCCACCTCTTCCATAACTGATCTTGTAGCTCTTCAAGGTACCTGAACCGTCTGGTTAACTCTCCTTGAGTGCTCTGGATGGGCTGCAAGTCTTCTGGCACACTGGGGTTTGATGTTAATCGTTTACCACAAAGAAAATGATTTGGTGTCAATGGCTCTGCATCCTGCCTACTGTTGTAAACAAAAGTGATAGGCCTACTGTTCACCATTGCTTCTACTTCACATAAAACAGTAGAGAATTCTTCTTTGCTCAAATGAGCATTAGCTAAAAGTTTCTTTAATGGACACTTTACACTTCTCACTAGCCTTTCCCAAAATCCTCCCCACCATGGTGCTCTCTCAACAATAAACTCCCACTGTACCCCTTGGTGTGAAAAGTAGGATTGGAATCCTTCCTCTTTTAGCAAGGACCAAATTTCTTGGAGTTCCTTTGCAGCCTTTTTGAAGGTTTTTGCATTATCCGATATGATTTTTTTGGGAAACCCCTTCTGTTCACAAACCGTTTAAAGGCCAAAAGAAATACATCACTACTTAAGTTGCTTACCAACTCCAAATGGATTGCTCTGGTGGTAGCACAGGTGAAAAGACATATATAACCTTTGTTAGACTCCCCTCGCTCATACACATAGACTGGCCCTGCAAAGTCTACTCCCACTACATCAAATGGGGCAGTATAGACACACCGTTCTCTTGGAAGTGGAGCCACCTTTTCATAATAAGGCTTTGCACTCCAACGCTTGCAAACCACACATTTATGCAAGACCTTTTTCACTACTTGTCTAATTTTGAGAATCCAAAATTGTTGTCTAATCTCTATTATCACTTCTCTAACTCCAGCATGTAACAGCTTATGATGAGTATCCAGGATCAAAAGGTCCACAAAGTGCCCCCCAGAAGGTAGCAAAATTGGATGTCTTTTCTCCTCTGGAAGCCCAGAAAACTGTAGTCTACCTCCTACTCTCAATAAATCCTGATCCAAAAACACATCCAAACCCTTGAGCGCAGAATGTGTTGGTAGAACCTGTAATGGATGGCTGGTGAGCAATTCTCTCTCTTCACCAAATTTTTCTTCTGCATATATCCACCCAGTATTTCCTGGCTTGCTGAATCTCATTACTGTTCAGAATTCCTTCCCTTCTTGTTTCTCCCTTAATGTTGTTGGTAAATCTATATATCCATGCTGTCACTCTTAATCTTTTCAGACTGCTAATGTCCTCAAGCCTCAATATGGGGTCCTGCTGCATAACTTGACAACTGTTCACAGCGCATTTTCTCACCTCACTCACCCATGCTTCTTCAGCCTGGCATTCTCCTACAATAGGCTGATTAGAAGGCCAGTTTTCACTTCCAAGTTTTAGCCACTCTGGCCCATTCCACCACAAACTTGATTGTGAAAGATCTTTCACCGAAATTCCTCGTGTTGGTAAATCAGCGGGGTTTTGGATGCCTGGACAATGCTTCCATTGCTTGGGATCTGTGTGCGCTTGAATTTCCTCCACCCTATTGGCAACAAATGGTTTCCATTTCCTTGCCTGACTTCTTAACCAGTGCCAAACTATAGTGGAGTCTGTCCAATAATAGCTTGGAATTTCATAGAGGGCCAAAGACTTTCGCACTGTAATTGCAAGCCGACTAGCAATAACGGCACCCATCAATTCCAACCTTGGAACAGAAAGCCTTTTCAAAGGTGCTACTCTACTCTTTGCAGCAACCAACCTGCAACTTACTTCTTCTTGCAATGCGCCTTTTATATAAATACAAGTTGCATAGGCTTCCTCACTTGCATCACAAAAGATGTGCAGCTCCAAATTGTCTGGACTATTGTTCAACTCTCCAAAGTACCATCTTGGGATTTCAATGTCTCCAAGATGTGCCAATTCTTTGAACCAATATTTCCACCTTACCACCATATGATCAGGTAACTCTTGGTCCCAACCAAGTCCAATTTCCCAGAGGCTCTGAAACCAAATTTTTGACTTTATCACAAATGGAGCCAGGAATCCAAGAGGATCAAAGACCTTCGAAGCCAAACTAAGAGCTGTACGTTTTGTCCACCTTGTCTCATTCTCAGCCAGCTCTACTAAAGATTTCCCATTGAAGGTAAACAAATCATCATCTTGCTGCCAAACGATGCCTAGCACCTTTGCGTCTATTGCCCACAACTCCTTAATACCAGAATCCTCAATACTTTCTGCTGCATCAGGTACTGCAGAGGAATGACTCATAAACTCTTGTAATTGCGAATGATTGGTCTGCCATTTTCTGAGCTCCATGCCAGCCTCCCTCATTATAGCTCTAGCCTCCATGAATATCTGTTTAGCCATTTCTGTATTATCCACGGAACATAGCAAATCATCAACATAAAAATTTTTCCTTATGTGTTCAATAGTGTTAGGATAGACTTCAGAATATTTCTTAAAATGGTACTGCATAGTAGCTGCCAACAGAAATGGACTAGAGCTGAGGCCAAACAACACTGACTTCATTCTATATGCTTGAACCTTAGGTTCATTTTCCAACAAGTCTTTCGTATCCACCCACAGATACCTTACTGCATCTCTGTCCTCTGGTTTTAACTTTATCCGCAAAAAAGCTTGCTTCACATCTGCAGTCAATGCTACTCTACCAAACCTGAATCTCAGTAACAAGGAAAATAAATCTGCATTTAAATTTGGCCCAGCATCCAAACAGTCATTCAAGGACACACCACCTTTGTCCTTGGCTGAGCCATCAAAAACTACCCTCAGTTTGGTGGTAGTTTTGTCTCGCCGTACCACTGCATGGTGTGGCAGATAATGTGCCTCCTGGCTCACCAGCTCACCTTGCACCCTTTCAGCATAGCCCTCCCTTACATAACTTAGGATGGCCTCATCGTATTCAATTAACAACTCCTCATTTTTTCTTAGCCTGTACAATGAAGTCTCCAACCTCCGATTAGCTAGCTGAAGGTTTGAACCGGGTTTGCAAGAATCCTTCCATGGTAGGCCAACTTCATAGCAACCATCTCTAAACCCAATCCCTTTTTCAAAGTGCTCTAAAACATCATTGTTCACTGTACTTGCCTGGTTGTCCTTTATACCAATAGATTCAAGTTCCCAAAATGCTTTCAAATGCCTTTCCAGACCATGGCTGTTCTCCTCAATCTTAACAAAGAGAGCCTTAACTTCCATTTCATTGCAATAACTACCATGTAGCATCCAGCCTAGCTTACTTTCAATAGCTACTGGGCCTTGAGATGTACGGACAATATTACCAGTGATGAAGTCCCAATAATAGTCAGCTCCAATCAAAAGACTAATATCTTCTGTTCCCTCAAACTTATTATTGCCCAAATTAATTCCTTTAACTTGCAATTCTTGGACACATGCCATATCTAAACAAGTAGTGACTGGAGCACAAAGTTCCTCAATCTCTACAGCTTGGACCTTGATAGTGGGACTTTGCGGTAACAACCCTTTAACCAGAACTTCTACCTTCTTAAATTTGGTTCGGTTTTGAACGGAACCCCCAAACCCAGAAATTCTTAAATTTTCCCTCTTAAGTTCTTTAAACTTCAATTTTCTGGAAATTCTGGTCTTAATAAAACTACACTGGCTACCACTATCAAACAACACTCTTACAGTAGCTTCTCCCTCATCCCAATTAATAAGGCTGCAGTTGTTTGCAATAATCCCCCTTTACTTTACTCCCTTGCATAGCAGTGGCATGTGCCACTGATGTCTCTACTTCTGGGGTAGGCCTACTAAGAGTGTTTTCACACAATAAGGCTGATGCCTACCATGACATTTTTTGCACAAAATTTTAAACTTACAAAACCTTGCTCTATGACCTTTCAAAAAACATTTAAAACATGCTGTGGACTTAGTTACCCGTCCTTTCTCTCCTCAAAGGGTAAGGCCTCAGCCACCTCACATTTATATGACTTGTGGTTGCCTTCGCAAAATATACATTCCTTGATTCCCTTTAATTTATTCTCAGAGGAGGCATGTAGAGCTGACACTGTACCTGGGCTATTCCTTTTTGTGGAAACTTTGGTGCTGTGCCTGCCTTTGTCCTCTTGTTTACCATCCCACTGTGCAAACTCAACTCCCTCTCGTCTTGCTAATTCTGTGCCTAAAAGACTTAACATCTGCTGAAGGGGATGTACACATGTTCTGCAGAGTGTCCCCTACTTAATTCAAGCAAAATTGAGCTAGGCAATTTAGACTCCAGTGTAGGAACCAACATTATACCATACTTTTCCATTCCTACACCAAGTTGTCAGAGACCTAGTTCTAATTTAATCACATCATATAACTGCCGTAACTCCTTGACACTATTAGGATTATTAACAGGAGGTATAGTTAAAAGTGCACGGAGGTGGCTTTTAATTAAGATCTCTGGCTTACCAAACCGTTTCTTTAATATATCCCAAGCCACATTATAATTAGCCTCTGTTAATGCTAATCCTGCTATAGTCTTTGCTGCCTCCCCTTCCAAGAGGGACCGCAAATAATTAAACTTCTCCACGGCACTTAACACTTGACTAGAATGAACTGCTGATTGAAAACTGTCTGCCCATCCTTGCCATCCTGAATACTCCCAGAAAATGTTTGAGTACAAGCCTCGGTAATTGAACTACAGATCTGTTAACCTTAACTTCACAAGCATCATTTGTTGAGTGTTGTGTTTCATTATTAGACCTGGTCTCTAACTGTACTGAGGCTGCTAAACTCTTTTGCTCGGAGGCCTACGTTAGTCATATCATCAATAATCTCTTCAAAGTAAATTATGTTATTTTCTATTTCATCCTCTTCTATAAGAGCTCAATTTTAACATTTACCTCACTTAGAGCAACCTTTTTAGTTTCTAATATGGCAAGCTTCGCAGTCACTAAGCGTAAATCCTCTTGCTCTATGGCAGAATCTATAGTGGCAATGACCTTTGTAATTAGACCTTTGTAGGCACTTCTCCTTTTTATAAATTTGTTCAATTCAGATGCACTCATCTTCAATGTAAACAACCCTTGGGCTCAATACCAAATGAGCTGAATTGGCAGAAATACTTAACCAAATGATCAAACGCAAATTTTACTTTCAAATAAACTGAATTGCTGAGTGGGGTACTAACCAAACACCAGTATGGAATACCAAATTTTCCACCCCAGGACCTTAATTCAATATGACCCAAAATAACCAAACCAGAAAAAATATAGGCCAAAAAACGACCGACGACTGGCCAAGTTTCGCAATTGGGCGACCAAACTTTACCCTGGGACCTTAATTCAATAATAACCCAAATTTAACCAAACTGGAAAAAAAAGTAGGCCAAAAAACGACAGACGACTGGCCAAGTTTCGCAATTGGGCGACCAAACTTTTTACCCTGGGACCTTAACTCAATAATAACCCAAAATTAACCAAACCGGAAAAAAAGTAGGCCAAAAAACGACAGACGACTGGCCAAGTTTCGCAATTGGGCGACCAAACTTTTTACCCTGGGACCTTAACTCAATAATACTCAACCCGTCTAGGCCTAACTTGGGATACAATTTGCACAATCAGAACTTTGCCGAAAAATGGTCACTGACTCAGTCTTGGGGTAGAAATCCGGTTCTGAAGGACCATGTTATTTTATTTATTTGTCGGGTTCGAAATCCCAGCTGAGCCGTGAACGGCCAAATTCTAAAGGGCAAGTTCTACCTAAAGCCCAAGTTAAGCTAAATTAAACTTTACGGATTTGAGATCCTATTAGGTCCTACCTCAGGGTAACCTCAGGGTTGCTGACTCGATGCGGGCCTACCTTAGACCTTAAATTACATGAACTTAAAAGGTAAACAAAAGGGTACTATTTGTGGTCTTCTTTATGAACCTTGCAACAACAACGCAACCTGGACTATTGCACGATGCAACAATCATGTATCTAAACAACCAAACTGAATTGCAAGAGAGCTCTCTATCAAACCACACCTTTACGTACGACCTTCCACAAACGAGTAGAAAGACGCGCAGCGTCTCAAAATGATGCCAACAGTGTGACCAAACAATGATGCCACAAGAGCTCAAAAATGCTAGCTCTAAATTAATTTAATTTTTCACTAACCTTACAAATATGAGATGGATATATATACACACCTTAACTTAATATATATACAAGCAATGCTGCATCAATCAGCTTAGTCATCGTATCGCCTTGGGACAACAATGGTTCTTCCTCTTCTAGATTTTCTAACAACTTCCTCAATTACTTCACCATTCATTTTAAACCTTATATCAGCTGGCTGATTACAGCTTTTAGGATGAAATTGCATAACCTTAGTTTTTGTAACATTAAAAAGAATATCATGTTTCTGCGAATACACTTCGCAGACATTTAGTAGCCGATCCAGACCTTTAACAGAGGGACTTATTAACACCATATCATCGGCATAAACTAAGTTATTTATCCTTGTGTATATATAAAATATTCCTAATATATATTAATTTTTAATTAAAATAAAAATATTTTATACGTTAACAGTACCTTAAATTCATGACGATAAAATTCCTCTCCATTGCTTTTGCAGAAGGGACAATAAAGTCTTTTCTTTTGTTTATGATGAAGTGAGTACGACTTTCTTCGTTGTTTATCTCCTTGTGGTACCAGATGGCACACATCCGTCCAGGGACATTTTGTGGTTCTTAAAAAAAAAAAAAATATATATATATATATATATATAATTAATAATAATAAAAGCCAGTGTGTCTTTTGGTAACACTTACCAGTAGTATGGGTACATCATTCCCTATATATATATATATATATATATAGTATTTGTCATTTAGTATTACTTATTCGGACTATAGTGGATTTAATTTTCCTAGAAGAGTTCTTTGTTCCACGCACGGTCTGTGTGTATCATATATATAGGAAGGGCGAGGCCCCTGAGGAGGGGTTACAAAACTCCAACCCGTCATCCTTTGAAGTGTTGGGAAGCTAGTGTGTGTGTATATATATATATATATATATATATATAGAGAGAGAGAGAAAGAGAGAGAGAGAGTTGTCATATATAAAGAGTCCTATCAAAAACAAAAATAGTATCCAAAATAATTATTGGAAAAGCTGGCTTTAGGGGCCATTCAAAAATTATGTTACACAGAAGGGGGTGGGAGGTGTTAGGCCAAGTGTTACAGTATGTTACATAGGGGTGGAGGGGTGTCACCTCAAGTGTTGCATAACACTTCACCACCACAGATACATAAAACTGGAAAATAACAAGATATGTAATTTCAGCACGAGTCTTATAATATAGTTGAGAGTAACAAATTATTATTATGCATAAAAGAATGTTTTGAGTAAGTGCTGAGCAACAAGATTTTGATAAAAGAGAAGTAACAATTTATTGAAAATAACATTTTATAGGGCAATGTGATTGGGGGGGGGGGGGGGGTAGTGCTGGTGTTACATAATTTTTATGGGGTGGTTGGATAGGTGTAACAGTGTATTATGGTGTGGGGGTGGGGGTAAAAAATTTTGGTGGGAAAAAGCGTTACATAATTTTGGAATGGACCCTTACGTAAAAGTAATGTGTTTAGGTTGCAAGCAGAATGCGTTATGGATCTTAAGAGCTTATACATCGCTAAAAATGCTTCATATAGCAGTCCCTCCTGAACGATCAAACTGGGGTGAAAATGAAAGCCAGATAGCTCAAAATCTTGGGATTACGAACAGGTCAGTTATCGAGGAGGACAGCCATTACCAGTCATCACTAGTTATAAAACGAACACATGGAAACTTTGCTTGGCAGATGAAGTTCAGGCGACGCATAAGGCTTGTAGAAATCGCAAATAATTGTTCCAACAGGGTGTTTTGCAGTTAAATGCAACTAGGCCTATGCTGAACACTTCAAAACCATCATCACCGCTCAATACTAGTTGTGACAAAAAGGGGGTGCAGGTTCTTCCCTGATTTTGATGACGTCATCTATGAAAAATAAGACTTCCTTCTGCATCTATAGTAACTCTAAAGGAAACCTTAATTAAAACGTAGCCAAACTCTCATTGAAATGATAAAAATCTCATTTGTCTCTACTTCAAGATGTGTACCACCCCTTCAACAGGCCCGTGGAAAAGCTACGCCACATTAATTGTCGACTCTTCCTATTCGCTCTGTACATCTTAAATGTACGAGGGGAGGTCAGAAAACAAGTTTACACGGCGTATAATTTCGTAACTAAAGGACCTACATTGATTATGTTTGTATCAGGTGAATTCGTTAGTAGTATGACCACAAAATGGACGAGTGCAATACAATTACAAATGTTGCAATAGTGCCATCCCCTTGTTGCAAGGCACCCCATAGTGCATACCCCACCTCCTTGTTGCAAGGCGCCCCCAAAATGGGGGAGAGAGAATGTTGCAACTTGGAGGCGGAGTTATCCCCCAAGCTGCAATGAACCTAACCTAAGAGAGATAGAAAAAGAGAGAGGTGGTCGGCAGGAGCCGAGCGCATACTAAGACTTCAGCCGTGCCGCCGCTCTCTTATAGGGCCCCTAATCAGCCAGGTGGCTTAAACAGCCAATGCCTCCGGGCATCATCAGCCAGGTGGTTTAATCAGCCAGTGCCTCCGGGCATCAGTTGACACTGTGTACATGTGCGTCGCGCGTTAAACGGTGGTGGGTTCGAGCCCCGGCCTGGTCTTCGCTATCCAGGGTATCCTAATGACGCCGTAGGTCTAAGGTGGGACGTAAAACAATTCGTACGGGGAAAATAAATAAATGAACAATTTGTACGGAAAAAATTGGGTTCGAGACCCTCCCCGGCCCCTCGCTACTGAGGATATCCTAATGATCAGAAAAAAATTAATAATTCTATCACAAACACGACCAAACTGAATCCAATTTGAAAAAAAAAAAATAGCCAGAACAAAACCCAACCAACTAATTAAGTCGCAGAGTAGCGAAAAAATAGCCCAATCAGGAAAAATATTTTATGGAAAAAGTACATTATAGCCAAAACAGGAAATATATTTTATTAAAAAAGTACATTTCAACAAATTTTCCGAACAAAAAAATATTGCCATTGTAAAGCATTTGAGCTGCTTTACAGGTATATCTGACTAAAAATATTAAGTTTGAATGGGTGTTAAAACGAATATTATCCCATTTTATTTGCTATTGATACTTTTGGATTACTACATTTTTAGACTCGGAAAAATGTGAGCTTTCAAATGGTATATGTTCAAATGGTGTATGTTTAATATTGAAAAATGGAGCGCTCCTAGAGATTTACCCTAATTTTGTTTGTTGTAATCGTTGAAGAAATCTAGTTTCAATTTGAAGAAAAATTGGTCTTAAAAAAACCTCAGAAAAAATTTTGTCCCGCAGAATGCGGGACAAAATCTGATAACCATAATTTAAATACGCCTAAATCTTGGCCTAGTGTCTTAGAAATAAACTAATTAGACCTAAATCCTACGTAAGTCATAGGCCCATAATACTGCCAGGCAGGAAATGATATTAAATTTTAGTTTTTTGAAGACTAACTTTACCTGTATAAATAATCCAGATTACAAAACAAATCTATGTTTGCACGCAATTTGAATGTTGCAAGTCTGTAATTAATTTTAATGCATGGCTACATCGTAGCCTAATATCCTGAGTCTAAAATTAGTCTTATTACCCATGTCAACACTCGCTTTAAAATGACGGCAATTCTAGCAAATTTTAAGAGACGACAGTTAGGGTCTAAGTCAGTGGCGGATCTACTATGAAACTAATGAAGCTTAAGCTTCAGGGCCCCTAATCCAGGAGGGGCCCTGAAGCAACTTTTTTTTTTAATGAGTGAATTTTTCAACAAAATCGATGGAGTTTTTTTAAGTGTTTGATATTAAAATTAGGCTATTTTAGTGATAGAATCATAAGCCAATGGGTTGAAGTACTTAATATTGACCTTAGAATATGCTCTAATACCCATTTCATATGGCCTCAAAATGCCCCTGTAATTGTTGCTGGTTGCGAAGGGGCCCCCATAACAGTTCAAGCTTCAGGGTCCCAAAAATGTAGGTCTGCCACTGGTCTAAGTAAAACTTAGTCATTAGTAGAGACTTCAAAAAAGTTCGTAAAAAATTTTATGAACTTTTTTGAACTTTTAGTACTTTTACGAACTTTTTGAACTTTTAATAATGTTATGAACTTTAAGTAGTTTTATGCACTTTTTGTAATATTATTATTAATAATATTACAAAAAGTGCATAAAATTACTTTAAAAGTCCAAAATATTAATAATTAATTTATTAATATTTTTGACTTTTAAATAAATTTATTAACTTAAACTTCAGTGAAATAAAAGAGTTTGTGTTAAGATTAGATCCCGAATCACAAGCGATCGTGGATACTCAAGAATTACTGGACGATTCAAAGCTACCACAAGATATTGCTTTCATAGCATCAAACTTTAAATGCTTGACAGATGCAATAAAAAAATTGGAAGGTCGTTTAAGTCTAGTGGATGCAATCAATGTTGTAGAAAATGTAAAGACAACAATAATAGGTTCATATAAAGACAAATTAGAAGATGTTCTGAAAAATAATCCTGATTTCGAGGTTCTCTCCAGATGTGCTCAGATTCTGCAAGGAAGAGGAGATTACGATTTTCAGTGCTCTCCAGAGATTGTGCGCGCCTTAAAATTTGCTCCAATAGTTTCAGTCGAAGTTGAGCGATTCTTTTCCTTTTACAAAGATGTAGTTGTGCCAAAGAGACTGAACTTAACTTTCGAGCATATAGAAGAGAATATGATTCTTCAATGGAATAAAGATATTGCTTAACATGTTCAATAACTTCTGTGTTTATTTAATGAATAAAGTAAAAGTTTTTCTTTGGAGTTTCATAGTTTTTATAATTTTGTATTTTTTAAAATCTAATTTTGTCTTTTAGCAAGTGCAATGAAGAAGTATGCTTTTTGATGTGTAATTCTTGATACCTATAATTGATAGATCTAATTGATATGTCATGAATTTATTATGAACTTTTTTGAACTTTTTGGCAAATTTAATGAACTTTTTTGAACTTTCAAGGCATTTTTTATGAACCTTTTTGAAGTCCCTAGACTCATTAGGCTAAACAAGCTAAGTTTGTAAACATTTGTAAGTAATCATTATTAAGTAAATGCTGATTTGCATTATATAATTGATACCCAATCAAAGCAATTTAAACGCAGGCCATAATTGTGACGAACTGATGACGGCCTAAGCAGTAAATATAAATGAAGGAGTTAATCTTGGAGGTAAAATTTTTATTTTACTGAAAACACATATGGTTAAAGTGATGGATCCACATACCAGCTAATGACTACAGGTTCCAATTACCTAATTTATGTTTGGTTTTGGTGCATTTTAAATATACACAAACTGTCTTATTAAACACACACACACACACACACACACACACACACCGGCATATTTACCTTGTACCCAAAATCTGTTTTCGGTGGTCAGGGTTTTCATTTGGTGGTGACTCCACTTCGTTGCTGATGGTGAGGTAGGGTGAATGATCTTGAAAACCTTAAAATATATAGACAGTAGCTTCAAAGAGCCTTGTTGTAAAAATCCATATTTCTTACTGTTAAACATCGATAAAGAACATGGAATTTCATGTTGCAGTGTAATAAACTGAATTTAATATGATTTTGTTTTATTAGGAAGGTGAGGCCAAGGGCGAGGGTCCACAAAAATGCCTCCCTAGATAAGAAGGAAAGATCCGAAATCAAGGTCTCCAAGACTCACGATGCCATTTTTTATATATATAAATTTTGAAAAGATTGTGTAGTATGTAAAATGTATGTATGTGTGGTGAAGAAAAGAGGGAGAATTTGAGAGCATGCTGGACTGCTCACAGGGTAGATGAGACACGGAAAAAGATCAGCTGAAGGGGACAGTGATAGGAGAATATGATTAATATGATTACTCTTAATATGATTTGCTATTTAGTTTGCTCGTTAATTAAAATATTTTAAAATGATCATTGTGTATAATTGTGTATAACGGTTATATTTATTTTTAAATAAACTCTGTTTGACTCGAGATAATTAACTAGGCACTACTTACGTAAAAGCTTTCAGTTACGATCTTCTTTTAACTAATAGTAAAACGCCTATAGATTTAGAAGAGTCTTATGAAAATGCCTAAAGGAGAGTTCTCGACATTTTCGTATACTTCAAAACAGATTCCTTCCTTTTGCTATACTGTAGCTACAGAATGTGTTTTAGATTTGTACAAAATCAAAAGTGTAAATGTCGGATAACGTAATACCAGTCATGTAAGTCTATGCCTTATTACTCTCTCTTTCTCTTAGTTAAATTAACAATTTATCAAAATCTGCACCCGTAATTTGAAAGTATCAATTATTATAGATATTAAACATTTCGGAAAGTGCTGTCTCTCATTCGCCTCTCGGCCACGCCATTTATGGTAAAGATATGGCGTAGTTTTGTATAGAAAATACCCGTAATTAGTAGATCAGTAATTTATTAACATTTATAATAACATAACCATTACAGCAGGACTTTTCGAATCAACTGTATATCAATTCATTAAGAACGTTTAATAGTTACAAAATTCATAAAATTTCATGAGTTGAAAACACTCCCAAGAAAACATAAGAATCATACTGATATTACTACTTATTTTATTAATATTATATAGTAGTATAAACATCATGCATACATTGCCCATACACACAATGGCTTCATTTACAACAAAAGCTTGCGTGTATAGGTGTTTCCTGTAGGCTTGAGACCTATTGTTATTACTGATTAATAATAATTATTATTATTATTAATAATTATAATTAATGGCAAGTGAGGGGAAAATACTATATAAATGAGAACTATTTCATCGTATTCTGATAGGAATAACTAATCAGAAAAATACTTTATGGCCACATCAATCTGATTTAATATAACGCGACATACTCTCCCTTACCCACAGGGCATGCGTCTTAATTAATTAATTATCAGTTGTTTAAGGACACCCACTTATTTGCCATTATTTCACTACACAAAAACTGAATTTGCATTAGTGGCCCATTTTCTCGTCATGGGAAATGGATAATAATCCATCGCTATCCTGATAATGGCTAAATTTTGTGGGTAAAAATAAGCTGTAATTTCAAAATGTTTTGCAATTCCAAAAATCAAAATATAACACATAACTACTGACTCTTTTGAGCCATCTAGATAGAAGAGTCATGCGCAGATAAACATTTTTCACTATCATGAATTTCTGTATAAGATGCGAACAGTGGAGATGTTTCCTTTAGTGTGATAGGCAGGGCCGAGAGGGAAGCCGGGATAAATCCCCGGGGCCCGGAAAGAGGGGGTATAAAGTCTAAAAATATTAATAAAGCAATTGATTAAATAACGGAGAAAATATAATTAATGAACATATATTTTATAGAGATTATCATAGTCAAACTGAAACAGGTAAAATATTATCTGCAGTCCATCAATGCCAAGACCGACTGATAGATCTGGGAACCATTGTAATTGAAAGCCAGTTAGCCCGTACTTTAAATTTCATGAGAATCATTTACCGCTTTGCTAGAGAGAAGACAAAGAAAGTACACTTCTAATTGTGAAAATCTTGCAGTAAACAATTGTCTTACCTGCATGGACTGGTACTGCATTTGTAAATTGTATGGTGATAGAATTAATATAATTGATTCGAAAAATAAAATGGTCATTTTCCTCCGAGTTGTTTATTCATACTGTATGTTTTGAATAGTGACTTGGACATATAATCAGTTTGCTTGTTATGTACACAAAAACATTCATAACAAAATACTGAGTAAATAGGGGGGCCCATAAATCAATCCTTCCCCGGGGCCCGGGGCAGCTCTCGGCGGCCCTGGTGAAGTGGTGATAGGTAACGAAGAAGAAGTTGCATTGTTATTTCTTCAACTATTTACATATGTCTATAGGGGAAATGAATTAGACTTGAAGAGGGTACAGTAAATACAGCTACAATTCCTAAATCCAGCCTCGCAATTAGACGAGTATATCCGCTAGTCATAAAAATGAATATCCATATTTTTTTTCCACGAAGTATTTTATACAATCAGCTATTCCCTAACTTGTGGTACGCGGAGATCTTTTAGGTGGTGCGCAAGAGGGTTATGAATACGCAGCTCGCTAATTGATGATTACTTTATAATAATGTTTTTAAAAGTAATATAAGTTCTAGCTAAATAACCGGCAATTTTTCCGACTTCGGGTTTGCATGCTTTCCAATTTGCCTTCCAGGTAGATTTCAAATTATATATTTAACGATAATGTGCACGGTCAAAATCAAGATTTTGATTTAGTACAAATGTCGACGGATAGCATTAAACTAAATATAGCAAAACCTCGTCATAACGAAATATATAAGCAAAATTTCTGTCGTTATAGAGAGGTTGTTCGTTATGAAGAGGTGTTCATTTGCCGATATTGCAGCGTATATTTTAATAACCGGAACCTATTTAAATCTTCATTAGTTATTTATATATACTTTATATAGTACTGTATATACAGTAGGCCTATATTAAATGCATTACTTAAAAGTATTTCTCCGTGAGGGAGAAATATTCTAGCCAATTATGTATCAGCTTTTAAGCATCAGCCAGTCAGCATGCCGCTTACTTTCTTGATCGGAGAAATGGCGGTAGAGATGAACACATGCGCTCAGACTGAGTTAGTGAAAACACCTTCTTATAACGAAGCGTGTTTTCGATAGAGAGGTTTTTTTCGAAGTGCTCAAGGTGTTCGGTAAAGAGAGGTTTTGTTATAGTGGAGTGTCGTTATTGCGAGGTTTTACTGTACAATATAACGCTTTAAATAAAGCTGAAAATTCAAGACTGAACAACTACAGTTTTGATTAAGTGGTACGTACAACTTCTTTCCTTCTTTAATGGTGATACTTTGAAAAGCATGGTGGCAAAAAGTAATACATCCACCGAAAAAAAGGTTGGGAACCACTGCTATAGATGATGAACACATACCTGTAATTTTCCTGCTTGTTCGTTGGGTCCACTCTGGTTCAGGTAAATTTCGAAACATTTCAAATATGTCACTGCAATCTGTGTTAAAATTATATATATATATATATATATACAGGGTGGGCGGAAAGTAGCTCCCTATTTTGGATTGGTAAAAAAATACGTATATTATCCATTTATTTCAGAAGAAATAATATGAAAAGGTAGGCATACATGGTAGGTTTTCTCTAAAATTCAATGTGGGCTCCAACTCTTTCCACCAGCTTCTGGAGCCGCCCAGGAATGGCGTCCACTGACTTTAGCAGGAACTCCGGCGGGATGGAGGACATGACTTCCCGAATTCGGTCCTCCAGTTCTTCCAATGTCCTCGGTTTGGTGCGGTAGACTTCTTCCTTTACCCACCCCCAAAGAAAGAAGTCGCACGGTGTCAAGTCGGGGCTCCTGGCTGGCCATTGATGTGGACCACGACGACCCATCCAACGCCCAGGGAAGTGGGCATCCAGCCACTCACGGACAACAAGAGCGAAGTGCGGAGGGGCGCCATCTTGCATAAATATCAGATCGTCGATGTTCTCCCATGTGCTGACAACCGGCCAGACCTCGTTTCGCAACGTAGCAAGGTACCGCTCAGCACTTCGCTCTTGTTGTCCGTGAGTGGTTGGATGCCCACTTCCCTGGACGTTGGATGGGTCGTCGTGGTCCACATCAGTGGCCAGCCAGGAGCCCCGACTTGACACCGTGCGACTTCTTTCTTTGGGGGTGGGTAAAGGAAGAAGTCTACCGCACCAAACCGAGGACATTGGAAGAACTGGAGGACCGAATTCGGGAAGTCATGTCCTCCATCCCGCCGGAGTTCCTGCTAAAGTCAGTGGACGCCATTCCTGGGCGGCTCCAGAAGCTGGTGGAAAGAGTTGGAGCCCACATTGAATTTTAGAGAAAACCTACCATGTATGCCTACCTTTTCATATTATTTCTTCTGAAATAAATGGATAATATACGTATTTTTTTACCAATCCAAAATAGGGAGCTACTTTCCGCCCACCCTGTATATATATATATAAAAAATGCAAACCCACAAGGAAAAAGAAAAAATTGTTTCAAGGCTTTCGTGTATTCAGCAATACACCTCGTCAGGGTGTATGCCCTGGCGAGGTGTATTGCTGAATACACGAAAGACCTTGGAATAATTTTTTTTTCCTTGTGGTTTTACGTCATTCATTTATTTTATGTGTTTAAGTGTGAAATTCATCCCATATATATATATATATATATATATATATATATATATATAATATTATATATATATATATATACACACATATACCTGCTTTGTTAGGTCTGTTGTTACTATTAAATAATAATAAGAATAAATTATTATTATTATTATCATCATTATTATTATGCTTTACCAATTAAATGTAGAATTTTCGCTGAATATCGAATCAATTTTAAAATTTGACGGCCACGTTTTTTAAAATTCCAAGAATTGTAACGCTTAAAATCTGAAGCGAATGTAAGTAGTTACTAGTTACTTCAAAAGTTACTTTCGACGTTTTTCCTGGTTTTAGCAAGCATCTGTTCTTGATAAAAGTACTTTCCCTGACAAATGATACTTGCCAAGATCGTTCATTTATTTCAATTTGATTGTAATTTAACGAATAAACAAGACTTTATCATACTAGCATTAGATATATGTTGTCAATAAACTCGCAGTGCACAATATGTACATCGAGGAAGGATTGTAAAAAAAAGTAGCTACTAACTTTTTGCCCTCATGGAAAAAGTAACTGGTAAAACGTACAAATATTCATGTTTTTTGTAACTAGTTACAATTACAATTACTCAGCCGGAAAATGTAACTAGTTACCGTTACAGTTACTCAGAAAAGTAACGATTACTGAGTAACTTGTCAAGTTACAGCACTTCTTATAACAAATACAGTATATCTTTTAACAAAACACGAACGAGTAAACATATTACATAATTACTCATTTAGCTTATTAATTACGATAAACCAAATACGATTATTGTATAATATTTTATAATAAATAATAAAATTGTAATACAACACGATTAAAAGTTTAATCAAATATATTATTACAATTAAAGTCAGTTATCAAACAATGTTTTGAGTTGCTATATCTGATATATCTGTAGGTGTACTTTAGCTATACCAGCTATAGCTATGCAAACTGACTCAAATCGCGTATAGGTCTATAAGTTTTCGTAAGAAGAAAGCGACCGCTTTCAAGTATAATTTTTGTCTTTAAGATATAGTGAAATATAAAAATATAACATGCATTTGTCCTCTCTCTTTTCTGTTTTTTTTACTTACCAATTTTTAGTTTATATAGAACACTTCCTAGTAAAATAGACTCACTCGGGGTAGGTGCCCAAATAGACATTTTTACATTTTATACAGTAAATAGATCTAATGCCCTTTCATATACTGTATATATATATATATATATATATATATAGTCCCCTGAGGTTTTTTCATGATACACACAGACCGTGCATGGAACAAGGAACTCTTCTGGGAAAATTAAATCCACTATAGTCCGAATAAGTAATGGTAAATGACAAACACTATAGTTTTTTCTTTTTCATGATGTTAGCCCAGAAGAGTTCATTGTTCCATGCACGGTCTGTGTGTATTATACATATATATATATATATATATCACTACTTTATTTCTTAAGCCTATACATTCAAGTACTTTAAAATCTTTGGTGCTCTTCCAATATGTGCTCTACCGCGAAACTGTGATCTACCATATTCCAATACGTGCTCTACCGTGAAACTAGCCTTATAAGGCTAACTAACGAAAATATCATGACTTAACCTAACCAATCGTTAGGTCAACTATACGCCCTTGACGATTGGTTAGGTTAAGTCGTGATATTTTCGTTAGTTAGCCTTATAAGGCTAACTAACGTACCTGCTGCTAATCCGAATAATCTAAGGTAGATCACGTATTGGAATGTAAATTTTAAGGTAGAGCACATATTGGAAGAGCACCAAATCTTATACTCAGAAACGACATTTTAACTTCTTACTCTACATCACCACTCCAACCATGGCACTGAACCAAATAAGGGCGAGCTATATCAAATTAGAAAATAATTTAATTTCAGTTTTACATCTGTTAATCATTTTCGAATTAAGATGTTGAGATTTTTTTAAGTCTCAGAAGGAAAAAATGTATTGATAGGTTCATTTTATATACAGGGTGTACATAAAGTCAGGATCTATTTTTGTGAAGCACTTAGAAATTATATGGAATTCAATCATAAAATGATAAAGTGGTAACATTTATTAAATAATTAAGAGTAAGATTCGACGTGACGCCCATCAGTATCCCTGCACAGCTCAAATCGTTCCGCAGCATTTCTAAACACATTCTGGAGCATTTGCGGGGTCATGTTATCTGCAGCAGTTCGTATACGTGTACGTAAGTTTTCAAGACTCGTAATCTTCGTCTGATAGACGTGCGATTTGATAAAGCCCCATGCAAAGAAATCTAAAGGGGTTAAATCTGGTGATCTCGCTGGCCAAGGTCTGTTGCTTCCGCGTCCGATCCAGCGATTTGGAAAACGTCCATTTAGATAATCCTGAACAATTTTGGCATAGTGATAAGGAGCACCATCATGTTGATAGACGACGGTACTAACAATCCTATCCCCGTCGTCTATCAACATGATGGTGCTCCTTGTCACTATGCCAAAATTGTTCAGGATTATCTAAATGGACGTTTTCCAAATCGCTGGATCGGACGCGGAAGCAACAACAGACCTTGGCCAGCGAGATCACCAGATTTAACCCCTTTAGATTTCTTTGCATGGGGCTTTATCAAATCGCACGTCTATCAGACGAAGATTACGAGTCTTGAAAACTTACGTACACGTATACGAACTGCTGCAGATAACATAACCCCGCAAATGCTCCAGAATGTGTTTAGAAATGCTGCGGAACGATTTGAGCTGTGCAGGGATACTGATGGGCGTCACGTCGAATCCTACTCTTAATTATTTAATAAATGTTACCACTTTATCATTTTATGATTGAATTCCATATAATTTCCAAGCGCTTCACAAAAATAGATCCTAACTTTATGTACACCCTGTACATTAGTGTACGTAGATGCCTTTTATTATTATTTTTATTATTATTAATAATAATTGTATTATTATTATTACTGCAGAACGGTTATATTTTTTAGGCCTTCTCCAAGGTTCAAAAAATATTTCTTTCAACTAAAGAAATCTTCTTTTGGAAGGACTATTCTTGAATAAAACAAAGTTACTACTTTGTTGATTTTCAATCCAACGTTTCGTTGGTACACTTCAGACATTTTTAAGGAAATGGTACATTTTTTAAGATTTTAAATAAAACTAACGTACTGAAATACGGCTAAATAAAAAAAATAACTCTGTTATATAACATAAAAATTAAAATTACTTTATTAATTTCTGGTTTAAATTTCTTAATTAAAAGTGATTCAGTTTATTCATAGATCACAGAATCGCTCGGTTCGTTGTATAATTTTGAAATTATTCAAGATTTCATTGGTTGGTAATTTTCCTGTGTTCAGTTTTTGTATTAATATAGCTTACTTGGTTCGTATTTGTGCTGCTGCATTCCTAGACGTATAACTAATGTAGGAGTTCTTCAGAACAGTTATTATTATTATAGAATTCAAATCTTACACCAGTAAGACTAGGAACAAAAGTTAATTACTTGCTGGTTTGACAAATTTCTTTATAAATTTTATTTACTTTCCTTTTTCATTAGGAAAATAACGATTGTGGCGTCAAAATTTAATCTTCGATACAAATTTAACTTCGGGATGTCATTTTAATTAAGAGGATATAGTATATAGTAAAGTCCCTTTTGCCTGTTCGAACCTAGAGATATTTTCATCAACAGTGAATTTCCTCGACACTTTATAACCTAATCACATTACCTAACTTAATTTAAAATAATCTAACTTACTCTAACCAAACTAATCCATCTAACTCTAAACACACTTTGGTTATAAAATGTCATAACAAGGAAATGTCAGTACCCCTGTCTATTCACGAATTAATTTAAGGGATCTTTTCCGTTTCATGTACTGTTTCCGATTTCGTTGACAATAGGATATTTAATGTAGATTTTTACGCTGGTCTCAAAAATGTAAGTCTTTTTTGGGAGAAATGAGCGGTTCAAAATGTATGTTTGTTATTGTAATTTTGTATTAGGTCAAAAACTATAACAATACAACTGAAAACTAATACAAGAGTTATTTTATTCTTTAGTAATATTGGCTTATGTCAGTAAGTATTTGTGTGAATAGATTTCGACCGTTATTTTTCTGTCCGGTTAAGTTAATTGAATGCCCAGTTAGGTCAACTAAGTACCCGGTTAGGTCAACTGAATGCCCGGTTAGGTCAACTGTACGCCCTTGACGATTGGTTAGGTTGTCGTTATATTTTCGTTAGTTTTAACGAAAATATCACAACTTAACCTAACCAATCGTCAAGGGCATAAAGTTGACCTAACTGGGTATTCAACTAACCTAACCGGATATTCAATTAACCTAACCGGGCATAAAGTTGACCTAACCGGGTATTCAACTAACCTAACCGGATATTCAATTAACCTAACCGGGCATTCAGTTAACCTAACCTAACTTTTGAACCGCTCATTTCTCCAAAGAAAAACTTACATGTTTTAAATCAGCGTAAAAATCTACATTAAATATCTTATTTTTAACAAAATCGGAAACAGTACATGAAACGGAAAAGATCCATTTAAGGTCCAAACGCGGCAAAAAGTTCGCCTAGAAAAAATTTATAAAAAGCATAAAAATTAATAATTAATAATGCTTGTTTTTTTTTTAAAATTTATTAGTTACCCATGTTATTTTTTATTTTATTGGGTTCAGAATCCCAGCTGAGCCGTGAACTGCCAAGCTCTGAAGGGCCAGTTTAACCTACAGCCCAAGTTAAGCTAGACTAAAAACTTACGGACTTGGAGGTCCTATTAGGTCCTACCTCAGGGTTGCTGACTTGATGTGGGCCTACCTTAGGCCTCAGTTGCATAAAATTAAGATAAAAAACAAAAGGGGCACTATTTATGGTCTTCTTTTTAACCGTGAAACAACAACACAACCTACACCATTGCACGATGCAACAATCTTGTATCTAAACAACCAAACTGAATTGCAAGAGAGCTCTCTATAAGACCACACCCTGTAAGTACCGCATTCCACAAACGAGTAGAAAAGACGCAGCGCCCCAAAAAATGATGCCACAAGAGTGCCCAAACAATGATGCCACAAGAGCCCAAAAATGCTAGCTCTAAATTAAGTGAATTTTTCACTAACGTTACAATTATGAGATGGATATATATACTAGTGATGGGACGATTAATCGGAATCGAGAATCGGAAGAATCGAGCATTTTTCAGGAATCGGAATCGGAATCGAGAGAATTGTACCATGATTTCCGATTCTTAAAACGATTCTTTAACTTTTAATTGAACCAGTTTTGCAATGTAAACTTTAAAATTTAAATGAAAGAGGATAACAAATTTTATTTTTATTGTATTGTAGCTATACATTAAAACGTATATCCATGATGTGTAATCAAGAAGATTAAAATGAATTGTTACAACTTACAGTTGATTTTTATTTTTAAACCAATCTATTATAATTTATAATTTATATTACCATACTCATAATGTAAATAGTTAATCTTACCAGAGTAAAATATGACAATTTCCAGAAAAATAAGTATAGAATTATATTTAAAAATTGAGAATCGGAATCGAATCGAGAATCGTATCGGAATCGAGACTTTTTAGTGGTATCGGAATCGGAATCGTTAAAAATTTTGGTATCGTCCCATCACTAATATATACATCTTAACTTAATATATACAAGCAATGCTGCATCAATCAGCTTAGTCATCATATCGCCTTGGGACAACAATGGCTCTTCCTCTTCTAGATTTTCTAACACCCCACCGAAGAGGCATTGTTGTCATTACCTTCTGCAAATTTAGCCAAGCCTTCTCCATGAGGCTGTAACTCAAATGTTTCATCTTGACTATCCGTGTTTTTGCTGATTTCTAAAGCATAGACTTTTTGTATATGTCTCTTTAATTTTCCTCCTGAAGTCTTTATCAGTGCAGACCTAACTAAATTGTCTTTGCCAACAAACAACTCTTCAATTATGCCAAGCTTCCAGCATTGCCTTGGTCTTTCATCGCCAATCATTACCACTTCTCCCACCTTGATACAATTTGCATTGGAGCCCTTTACATTGCCTGATGAGTAATAATTGAGCTCTGGCAAGTATTCTATCTGCCACCTCTTCCATAACTGATCTTGTAGCTCTTCAAGTACTTGAACCTTCTGGTTAACTCTTCTTGAGTGCTCTGGATAGGCTGTAAGTCTTCTGGCAAACTGGGGCTTGATGTTAATCGTTTACCACAAAGAAAATGATTTGGTGTCAATGGCTCTGCATCCTGCATAAACAAAGGTGATAGGCCTACTGTTCACCATTGCTTCTACTTCACACAAAACAGTGCAGAATTCTTCTTTGCTCAAATGAACATTAGCTAAACGTTTTTAATGGACACTTTACACTTCTCACTAGCCTTTCCCAAAATCCTCCCCACCATGGTGCTCTCTCAACAATAAACTCCCACTGTACCCCATGGTGTGAAAAGTAGGATTGGAATCCCTCCTCTTTTAGCAAGGACCAAACTTCTTGGAATTCCTTTGCAGCCCTTTTGAAGGTTTTTGCATTATCCGATATGATTTTATTTGGGAAATCCTTCTGTTCACAAACCTTTTAAAGGCCAAAAGAAATACATCACTACTTAAGTTGCTTACCAACTCCAAATGGATTGCTCTGGTGGTAGCACATGTGAAAAGACATATATAACCTTTGTTAGACTCCCCTTGCTCATACATATAGACTGGACCTGCAAAGTCTACTCCCACTACATCAAATGGGGCAGTATAGACACACCGTTCTCTTGGAAGTGGAACCACTCCAACGCTTGCAAACCACACATTTATGCAAGACCTTTTTTACTACTTGTCTAATTTTGGGAATCCAAAACTGCTGTCTGATCTCTATTATCACTTCTCTAACTCCAGCATATAACAACTTATGATGAGTATCCAGGATCAAAAGTTCCACAAAGTACCCCCCTGAAGGTAGCAAAATTGGACGTCTTTTCTCCTCTGGAAGCCCAGAAAACTGTAGTCTACCTCCTACTCAATAAATCCTGATCCAAAAACAGAATGTGTTGGTAGAACCTGTAATGAACGGCTGGTGAGCAATTCCCTCTCTTCACCAAATTTTTCCTTCTGCACATATACCACCCAGCAGGGGCGTACCTAGCGTTTGTGCCGCCCGGGGCGGTCGTAGAATTTGCCGCCCTCTAAACAACATACAATTCCAAGACTTCCAAAAATTTCAAATCGAGACGCCATGAGCGAAGCGAGCGACGCGATTGTAGCGAGCGTCTCTAAGGTAGTGGGTCTGGGGTGAGTGGTAGCTCCACCAGCGGGGTCCGGGGCGGAGCCCCTGCTGCCAACGAAAGAAAGAAAAGAAGAAAGAAAGAAAATATAAAGAAAGATTACAATTACATCCATTTATTTTGTTTTGATTGCAGAAAAAAAACAGCAACAACAACAAACGCGATAATTTTAAAAGTTAATTTTTCTGGCCTTCCTCTCCGCAAAATCTTTAATCACACCATCAAAATCTATTTCTTCGGCAAGGTCACGCTCAATGGAAAGTATTGCTAGATCAGTTAGCCTTGTTTGACTCATTGCTGCCCTAAGGTAGTTCTTGATTAACTTTAGTTTAGAGAACGACCGTTCGCAGCTCGCAACACTAATGGCACGAGTCAGAAACACACGTAGCAGTACGACTATATTTGGTAATGAGTCACCGAGATTATAGTTTTGAATGAACTGCAGAAGTTGCAAAGGACCTCCCATCTCTTTAGTTCCAGCAGCCGCCACAAAATGTTGCAAGCTTTTCCTCTCGACGAGGAACTCGTCTTTCTCTATATCCTCATCAACATCATCTAACTGGCAATCATATTCTTTATCTAACAGGTTTGAAGGTGTAAGGAAGTCGTATTTCTCTGAAAGACCATGAACTTGTTCAAATCTAGAAGATATTTCTTCAATCAGCCTGTCTAGCACAGACAACATTTCTCTTCTTAGCTCAGCTTCGTACCCTAGTGCTGCATCGCCAGATCCTTCACCATCCATTCGTTTCTTCTTGCGAATTCGACGCTCCATGCTTATCCCCAGTTCAGAACAATTTCCTTTGGAATAGGTCATTGCATCGTCCACAGTCTTGTCCCGATTCTGAAGAAGAGCAGCTCTCAAAGCCAAGAGTTTAACCGCACATTGTTGTAAATCCAGTCCTTTCGTTTGGAGGTACTTTTGAGCATCATTAATTTCGGGGAGGACAGCTTTCCAAAGCCCAAGGAAAGACAAAAAAGGAAATGATAGCATCGCGTGAAGAATCAACCCTGCATCTGACCTGGTAGCTGCGTTTTCTCCATCTTCCGTTAGCCGTTCCAGAGCAACGACGACTTCCGAGAATTTTTTCTGTACAATATTCACAGCATCTGCTCGACTACTCCATCTCGTTTCCACAACCCGTTTGATAGTTTGACCAGTTGTCGCAATCAAGATATCCCATCGATGAGTCGAGGCTGAAAAGAATGAAAATAAACGGTCCAATGTTCCAAAAAATGTAACAGAATCGACAGCCACTGAAGCTGCATGCACACCTGCCAAATTCAGTGAGTGATTGGTGCATGGTATAAATACAACCTTTCGGTTGACTTCCCTGATGCGCGTCTGAACACCAGATCGATGACCTGCCATTACGGCCGCATTATCAAATGCTTGTCCACGACAGTCTTGAATCTGAATGTCGTCCTTTCCTAACTGCTCCAAAATAAATGCTGCAATTTGCTCAGCATTTTTGCCTTTCGTTTCAATAAAACGAAGAAATGGTTCTTCTACTTTGACTTCCTTTCCATCCATTTTGACATAACGTAAGACCTGGCTCATTTGGTCCTTGTGAGAAATGTCGGGAGTACTGTCGAAGATAATGCAAAAGTATTTACTCTGTTTCACTTGCTCGATGACTTTCTTCCTGACTTGATCTCCCAAAATGTTCACAAATTCATTCTGAGTTTTTGGTGAAAGATAGGAAGTTGTGAACTTTTTCCCAAGCTTCACTCTCACCAAATGTTCCCGTAGCACTGGGTCGAACTTCGCCATCAAATGAACTAGCTCCAAAAAATTCCCTTTATTTTCATCATCATCATCATGAACATCTTCTCGATGGCCTCGTAAAGCCAGGTTTTGTTTAGCGAGAAACCGAATGATGTCCAGGAATCTGGTTAGGATTTGCCGCCACTTTTTTGCTTCCTTCTCAAGAACGTCTTGTTCTTCTCTGTCGACTAGTTTGCCTTGAGCAAGGCGGATCTCCAACTCTTTCCACTGAATGAACGCCTGGGCATGCGCAGAACTGGATTCATGTTCATGTATCTTAGGATTCAACTTCCACCAATTTTTTAAACCTTCAACTGAATCAAAACGAATTTCCAGCTGGAAATAGTCTGCAACAAAAGCAGAACACAGCTTCCTTGAAAGGGGAATACATCATCCACGTTCTCAAGCTTTTCTCCCCGTTTTGTAGAGTTCGAAAAAACCAGTTTCTTGACAGCTTTCTAGTTTCCCCTTTCGTTTTCCTGCCTGGCCGTACGACTTCCTTGAATTCACAATCTATATGCTGCACAACTTTCGATCCTTGTCGTAAAAGCATGGCCCGAATGCTGTGATCAATCTTGGCAGGCCACAGCCCAATATCTTTCAAATCAGTTTTCCCGTCACGCTCTTCAACAGCTTGTGGCTGACCTTCAACATCTTCAACTTCAGCATCATCAGCATCAAAAACTGCACCTTCAGTTTCAGCAAGAACATCACCGGGAACTTCTGCAGTAGTTTCATTTTCCTCTCTTCGCGTGATGTATTTCAGCAAGGCACCTTCATTTCTCTTTGCTTCCTCTTCTCTCATTTTCCTTATTTTTCGGAATGCAGCACCGCTCTCCTTCGTTCGCTTCATCTGTGGAAGGAGGCCAAAAATGTGTAATAAAGTATATATACGAGTATGTATATATATAGGCTAATATATGCAATATATCACCTCCGAATAGTAAACATGGAAAACAAAATAGTTAATTTTTTTATGGGCATCCACAAAGCCACCTGTATCTTTCATATAAGTCATAGTTAAACTTTCGATTGTATGGTTTATTATTCTTAATTGCTGACTGAGTTATGTTTAAATTTTATTTTCAATTTGTCTTCAAGTGTATATCTGAAAAACTTTTCCTTTAGTAGTCTTGACACACTATTCGTATTGAGGGTTAATTAATAATTTTTATCCTACAGATTTAAACTAACACTCCAATAGATTATATAGCTATATTTAAACACATTTAATACACAAGTTCACGAATAAAAAACATATGTTAAGTCACAGTGACGAGCTGACAGCTGATTTTGATTAACTAAATGCACCACTCCAGGCGACTATACGACAATAGATTTGTGAGCATATAGGAATAAATTACTCCTTACACGATGGGCAACTAAAAAAATAATGATAATTATTATTTATCCATTCCAACAAGAGGCAAGGGGGAGCGATCGCTCCATCGCCACTATACACCAGTCGCCACTGATAGGAAAACTATAGATTCTTACCTTTTTATATAGAACACAATAGATAAGATTGCTTACCTCTATACAGAAATCCTTCAGATAAAAGCACAAACACTACTCAAAAACAATAACACTCCTCAAAAGCGTGGCAAGCACTAGTAAAAAATCAACTTGCTTTCTTACCAAAAATAGCACAACCTCAAACTTTTGAATCTCAAAATACACTAAAATTTATTTTTAGAATTATGATGAAAATTATATGTATTTTTCACAAGGTTTCGTACAGTTTCTTTTCTTTTGTCTATAATAATAATGAAATAATATTTGTCTGGAAAAAGAAAACGAAAAAAATACACACTGAACGATATTTGACAACCGCGCACTTGGCTTCGCGACCTTGGCTTGGATTCACCAAAAAAATGCCGCCCCCAAAAACGTGCCGCCCCTACCGCCCCCCCCCTAGGTCCGCCACTGCCACCCAGTATTGCCTGGCTTGCTGAATCTCCTTACTGTTCAGAATTCCTTCCCTTCTTGTTTCTCCCTTAATGTTTGTAAATCTATATACCCATGCTGTCACTCTTAACAACCTTTTCAGACTGCTAATGTCCTCAAGCCTCAGTATGGGGTCCTGCTGCATAACTTGACAACTGTTCACAGTGCATTTTCTCACCTCACTCACCCATGCTTCTTCAGCTTGGCATTCTCCTACAGTAGGCTGATTAGAAGGCCAGTTTTCGCTTCCAAGTTTTAGCCACTCTGGCCCATTCCACCACAAACTTGACTGTGCAAGATCTTTCACTGAAATTCCTCGTGTTGGTAAATCAGCTCGGTTTTGGGTGCCTGGACAATGCTTCCATTGCTTGGGATCTGTGTGTGCTTGAATTTCCTCCACCCTATTGGCAACAAATGGTTTCCATTTCCTTGCCTGGCTTCTTAAACCAGTGCCAAACTATAGTGGAGTCTATCCAATAATAGCTTGGAATTTCATAGAGGGCCAAAGACTTTTGCACTGTAACTGCAAGCCGACTAGCAATAACTGCACCCAGTGATGTAGTGCTGTGGGAACGCGTGGGAACGGCGTTCCCTTACTTTTTTTGGTAGACGGAACGGCGTTCCCTCACTATTTCAAATAAATCCGAACTTACAAATCTCTAACGTCATGAAATTTTAATTCCCACCCCTAGAAGAAATATGAGAAAGAATCATTAACTGTTTCATTTCTTTTAGCTTCGACTGAGGCAATGCTAGCCTATAAAGATCTGGTGAAACAGTCACCACGGCGTAACAGTTGTTAACTTTTTTTTAGTTAATCATTCCAGTTGTTAGCTATTTTTATTGATCGTACTGGATGTCATATATCCAATGACACTGGAAATACTGCATCTTCAACCTTGGAATATATCCTAATATCCAGTGCATATGACCTCAAAATATCCCTGAAATTGGTCAGATTTCAAAAGATTTCCCCGGGGGCTTACAGTGCCCCCGGACCCCCAGCTGTATGGGCTCGCCGCGCTCGCCATTGTCCCCCCCGCATCTGAGTAACACTTTCAAAATGCGTTCCCTCACTTCTTTATTTAGCACTACACCACTGACTGCACCCATCAATTCCAACCTTGGAATAGAAAGCCTTTTCAAAGGTGCTACTCTGCTCTTTGCAGGAACCAACCTGCAACTTACTTCCTCTTTGAATGTGCCTGTTATATAAATACAAGTTGCATAGGCTTCCTCACTTGCATCACAAAAGATGTGCAGCTCCAAATTGTCTGGACTATTGTTCAACTCTCCAAAGTACCATCTTGAGATTTCAATGTCTCCAAGATGTGCCAATTCTTTGAACCAATATTTCCACCTTACCACCATATGATTATGTAACTCTTGGTCCCAACCAAGTCCAATTTCCCAGAGGCTCTGAAACCAAATTTTTTACTTTATCACAAATGGAGCCAGGAATCCAAGAGGATCAAAGACCTTCGAAGCCAAACTAAGAGCTGTACGTTTTGTCCACCTTGTCTCATTCTCAGCCAGCTCTACTAAAGATTTCCCATTGAAGGTAAACAAATCCTCTCCTTGCTGCCAAACAATGCCTAACACCTTTGTGTCTATTGCCCACAACTCTTTAATACCAGAATCCTCAATACTTTCTGCTGCATCAGCAGTAACGGATTATAATGGGGGCAAAGAGGGCATTTGCCCCCGGCCCCAGATGCTGACCGGCCACAAGAAACTATGTAAACGCTATAATCTACCGTTGAAATAATTGGTCGACCGTGAGGAAGAAAAAAATTCTAGATTCCGCTTCTACAAAACCTAGTTTAGTATCTCATTTATGTGAACAAAGTATACATTTTCTGTAATCACATCTTTGTTTTTGTTTCGTTTTCTGTTGATCGAACCCAGTCAGCTGATCACATCACTCATGTATGATGTATCAGGTAAAGAATTGTGTTTTTCTAGTGTTTTTCTAGTGACACCGGCCTGAAAATATTCATTGCCCCCGGCACTAATAATGCTTAATCCGGCACTGTGCATCAGGTCCTACACAGGACTGACTCATAAACTCTTGTAATTGAGAATGATTGGTCTGCCATTTTCTAAGCTCCATGTCAGCCTCCTCCCTCATTGTAGCTCTAGCCTCCATGAATATCTGTTTAGCCATTTCTGTATTATCCACGGAACACAGCAAATTATCAACATAAAAATTTTTCCTTATGTGTTCAATAGTGTTAGGATAGACTTCAGAATATTTCTTAAAATGGTACTGCATAGTAGCTGCAAACAGAAATGGACTAGAGCTGAGGCCAAACAACACTGACTTCATTCTATATGCTTGAACCTTAGGTTTATTTTCCAACAAGTCTTTCGTATCCACCCACAGATACCTTACTGCATCTCTGTTCTCTGGTTTTAACTTTATCCGCAAAAAGGCTTGCTTCACATCTGCAGTCAATGCTACTCTACCAAACCTGAATCTCAGTAACAAGGAAAATAAATCTGCATTTAAATTTGGCCCAGCATCCAAATAGTCATTCAAGGACACACCACCTTTGTCCTTGGCTGAGCCATCAAAAACTACCCTTAGTTTGGTGGTACTTTTGTCTCATCGTACCACTGCATGGTGTGGCAGATAATGTGCCTCCTGGCTCACCAGCTCACCTTGCACCCTTTCAGCATAGCCCTCCTTTACATAGCTTAGGATGGCCTCATTGTATTCGATTAACAACTCATTTTTTCTTAGCCTGTGCAATGAAGTCTCCAACCTCCATTAGCATTAGCTAGCTGAAGGTTTGAACTGGGTTTGCAAGAATCCTTCCAAGGGAGGCCAACTTCATAGCAATCATCTCTAAACCCAATCCCTTTTTCAAATTGCTTTAAAACATCACTGTTCACTGTACTTGCCTGCTTCTCCTGTTTGTCCTTTATGCCAATGGATTCAAGTTCCCAAAAGGTTTTCAAATGCCTTTCCAAACCATGGCTGTTCCCCTCAATTTTAACAAAAAGAGCTTTACCCTCCATTTCATTGCAATAGCTACCATGTAGCATCCAACCTAGCTTACTTTCAATAGCTACCGGACCTCGAGATGTGCGGACAATATTACCAGTGACAGTGAGGAATTCCCAGTAATAGTCAGCTCCAATCAAAAGACTAATATCTTCTGTTCCTTCAAACTTATTATTGCCCAAATTAATTCCTTTGACTTGCAATTCTTGGACACATGCCATATCTAAACAAATAGTGACTGGAGCACAAAGTTCCTCAGTCTCTACAGCTTGGACCTTGATAGTGGGACCTTGTGGTAACAACCCCTTAACCAGAACTTCTACCTTCTTAACTTTGGTTCGGTTTTGAACGGAACCCCCAAACCCAGAAATTCTTAAATTTTCCCTCTTAAGTTCTTTAAATTTCAATATACTGGAAATTCTGGTCTTAATAAAACTACACTGGCTACTACTATCAAACAACACTCTTACAGTAGCTTCTCCATCATTCCCAATTAATAATGCTGCAGCTGTTTGCAATAATCCCCCTTTACTTTTACTCCCTTTCATAGCAGTGGCGAGTGGCATGTGCCACTGATGTCTTTACTTCTGGGGTAGGCCTACTAGGAATGTTTTCACACAATAATGGCTGATGCCGGCCATGGCATTTTTTGCACAAAATTTTAAACTTACAAAACCTTGCTCTTTGACCTTTCAAAAACCATTTAAAACATGTTGTGGACTTAGTTACCCTGTCCTTTCTCTCCTCAACAGGTAAAGCCTCAGCCACCTCACATTTATATGACTTGTGGTTACCTTCGTAAAATATGCATTCCTTGATTCCCTTTAATTTATTTTCAGAGGATGCATGTAGAGCTGACACTGTACCTGGGCTATTCCTTTTTGTAGAAACTTTGGTGCTGTGCCTGCCTTTGTCCCCTTGTTTAACATCTCACTGTGCAAACTCAATTTCCTCTCGTCTTGCTAATTCTGTGCTTAAAAGACTTAACATCAAGCAAAATTGAGCTAGGCAATTTAGACTCCAGTATAGTGACCAACATTATACCATACCTTTCCATTCCTACACCCAGTGGCGGTCCTAGCTTACATGACGCCCTGGGCGAACCTCACCTTCAGCGCCCCCCCCCCTGTTCGCCAACACACACACATTCGAATCCCCCCAAAATAAAGGACAGACATAACTCTTTCACAAAATAACTTTTTATTGGACTAATTGTTGGAACTTCAGAACCAAAACAAAGACTCAAATTTCTGAATTTTACAAATCCTTCATCACGTAAATAGAATAACTCACTTAAGAGAATGTAATTATGATACTATGAACAGGAAAAATACAAATTAAATTGCACAACTGCCATAAATAAACTAGAGAATCAAATTTCTAAATTGTACAAATGCTCTATCACATAAATAGAATAAGACACTTAAGAGAGGGTAATTATTATGCTACACTTTGAACAAGAAACAAAATAAATTGCACCACAGCACAACTGCCATCTAAAGCCTGACTCTTCTTACCTTCCTTGATGCAAAGTCATGAATTAAATCATCATATGAAATCTGCTCAGCAATTGTATGATTTATACTGATGATGGCCAGACCGGTAAGGCGTTCCTGTGACATAGTTGACCTCAGGTAGGATTTGATGAGCTTCAGCTTTGAAAAGCTCCTCTCTGCTTCAGCAACAGTGACTGGAAGAGTAAGACCAATTCTGAGAGCAGTCCACAAATTTGGATATATTTCAGAGAGCTCCCTTTCATGGATAAATATCAGCAGTTCAAGCAAGGATATGGTCTTTGATGGCAAGTCAGGCAAGTTCTTCAGCTCCTGTGCAAGCTCTCTGCCATCCAAGTCAGATTGTCCCTTAAAGTGTAGTGTAGTACTAAGGTTCACACATTGTTCTGTCAGCTCCTCAAATGTGAGATTTTGGAAATGTGTCAGCACTCCAAACTTCTCTCCCACAATTTCCAACGTGGAAAATCTTTCCTGAATGGCTGATGTTGCAGCATCAACCACTGCATTGAAAAATGTCACCTCCAGCTTCTTCAAAGCATCAATCAAGGGCTCATCAGATGCTTCATAGGAGAAGTGCCGCTTTGTGGACCTCAGCCGTTTTTGTTTTAACACAGCCTCCACATTCATTTGTTCACAGATATCTGTGGCTGCCATTTGTGCAGCCACAAAACCTGTTGCCCTGTAATTGCGGAGACCTCTCTCTGTTTTTTTAGGAGATTTACTGCAACATCAACGTGCATGCTAGGAGACTGCATCTGCTTGCTCACATGCTGAATTTGGCACAACAGGTCATGCCACACCACTGAACAAATGGCGAAGCGGTATGACCCAACCTCCTCTGACAGAGATTGAGCCTCGACCTTTATTACAGAGTCTTTGGTGTGGTCGCTCACCTCGATCAGTGCATCTCTCACTGCAGCTGCCTGATATCTCAGGGGCTCCACACTCTTGATCTTGCTTTCCCACCTTGTATCAGACCACATCTTCAATGTGATGTTCACATGTTTTTTTCAAAATGGCCCATCGCTGTGTGGAGGCTGAAAACAAGTTGTAAAGCTTCTGCAAGATGCCAAAGTAACTTGTGGCATCAATAGATCCCTTAGCAGCATCGGCCACAAGCAAATTCAGAGAATGAGCCCCACATGGAACAAACAGAGCTCTGGGATTAATTTCTAGGAGCCTGGATTGAACACCCTTGTTTTTTCCCCTCATGTTGGCCCCGTTGTCGTATGATTGTCCTCTACAGTCCATGAAAGGAACTTTTAGCTCCTCCAGTCTCTTCAGAATCAGAGATGCCAAATGTTGACCAGTGGACTCCTCTGCCTCCAAAACACCCCATGAAATGTTCCTTTATATGGGGCTTCCCCTCCAGGACACAACCCGAATCACAACTGACACTGTTCAGTGTGGCTGATATCTGGAGTGCAATCTAGAATTATTGAAAAAAAACTTTGATTGTTTGATGTCGCTCACCATTGCTGAAATGGTCTTGCTGCTCGACAAATCAATGAGTTCGTTTTGTATGTGGTGGCCGAGGTAGCTGGTGTGACTGGAGGTCCCTTTTTGGACACGGTTAATGTGCTCTTGCATTATAGGATCAAATTGTGCCATCAGTTCAACTTCTTTCAGAAAATTGCCATTTGATGGTGAGAACAATTTTTCTGTATGTCCCCTTAGTGCCAAATTCCTAACTGCCAGAGAATGCACAATAGCAGTGAGACGTGTCAGCACCGCTCTCCATCTCAACTTCTCAGCCTCCAGAAGTGCCATCTCCTGCTTGTCAATGGTCTCCCCCTTTCTCATCCTCACTGCCAGTTCTTTCCAGATTTTCATAGAATTTAGGTGTTCTGAACTGTTGTCATGTGATGTGAGCAATGAGCTTGCATGCTTCCAGTCCGAGAGTCCCAAACTTGTTAAATTTATTTTCCTCTTGGAAAATAATGTACAACAGAAACAGAAAAGGCTGTTGTTTTTTAAGGAATAGACCAACCAACTTCTGGTTATATTTTCCCCACTAACCAATGACTTCCTGAAGTATTGATGGTGGAAACTTCTTCCGTCACTGTCGTTTCTAGGGAATACAAAGTCAGATGGTACTTGACTTGGTCCCCTGGAAACCAGTTGTGTCCGAATTCTCTCAGTCAGAACTGAAGGCCAGTTAGCAGGGTCGGTGGACAGAGACTCATCCTCAGGAGGCGATTCTGCTCCAGGCATTTCTAATAGAAAGAACAAGAGCATTACTCATTAGTATACACACCTAAGTTAGATAACACATTATTCACAGCACTTTGTTATGGTGGTGGTGTTATGGAATTATGGTGGTGAAACCAGTAACCCAGACCCAGTGATAATAACATTATAATTTATAACTGTTTGCAAAATGCTTTGCAGGGATGCACACACATACACATACACACACACGCACCACTCACAGACATATGTGCACACAAACTCACCTGAAGAGTCCTGCCGGGGAGAAGTAGAAGCAAATGGGTCTTCATCCTCAGGATCAGACTGCATTTGTGGAGACATATGTGAGGCTGAGGAGGTAGATGGCTCCTCAGCCTCAATAATGGCAGAAGTAGACGGCTTCTCATCCTGGCTAGTGGCAGAGGGTGTTCCAAAATATTTCAAAAGTGCCCCTGCAAATAGTAAAATAGAACATAACAGACCAATGCATGAATAGGCTAGTACAATTAATTTAACATGTTATTAAGCACAATTTATTAAACTTTTAGAATAGGAAACAAATGAATAATACAACCTCCTTGGTTAATGGCTAATTATATACATAATAGTACACTTCAAATGACTCAGAAAGCTATATCACAAAATAGCAGTGCAATATAGCAGTGAAGAGTAGATGACATAGCTCTATACCTTTATCTTTTGCTCGTTTCTCTCTCTTCTTTCCTCTTTTTTCTAAACTGAGCACCTGATAGCTTTGACCTCTTCTTATCCATTTGCGGTTATTTGACAGACCTTAGTGGCTTAGTGTGAAGATTCGTTCTGTAATAAATAATATACATTTCACTATTTAACCAAACCCAGAAAAATAACATTACATATGTTAAAGTATGGGCCTTTATTCCCAATAATATTAATCTGGAAGCATTTTGCATTGTTTAGGTCTTTTATGGGAAGGTTTATGGAAAATGCAATAGATGGTTTTTTATTAATAAAAATATATTTATTGATCTTTTATTATTTATTTTATTTTATTTTTTATTTTTATTTATTTCTTTATTTATTTATTCTTATTTTTATTTTTATTTTTTTTGCAGGCGCTCATGCCGCCCCTCCACAAATGCCGCCCTGTGCGGCTGCCCATATTGCCCATATGAGGAACCGCCACTGCCTACACCCAAGTTGTCCAGGGACCTAGTTCTAACTTCAAATTCATCATATAACTGCCGTAACTCCTTGACACTATTAGGATTATTAACAGGAGGTATAGCTAAAAGTTCGCGGAGGTGGCTTTTAATTAAGATCTCTGGCTTACCAAACCGTTTCTTTAATATATCCCAAGCCACATTATAATTAGCCTCTGTTAATGCTAATCCTGCTATTGTCTTTGCTGCCTCCCCTTCCAAGAGGGACTGCAAATAATTAAACTTCTCCACCGCACTTAACACTTGACTAGAATGAACTGCTGATTGAAAACTGTCTGCCCATCCTTGCCATTCCTGAATACTCCCAGAAAATGTTTTGAGTACAAGCCTCGGTAATTGAACTGCAGATCTGTTAACCTTAACTTCACAAACACATTTGTTGAGGGTTGTGTTTATTATTAGACCTGGTCTCTAACTGTACTGAGCTGCTAAACTCTTTTGCTCGTGCCTACTTTAATTATCATCAATAATCTCTTCAAAGTAAATTATGTTATTTTCTATTTCATCCTCTTCTATAAGAGCCTCAATTTTAACATTTACTTCGCTTAGAACAACCTTTTTAGTTTCTAATATGGAAAGCTGCGCAGTCACTAAGCTTAAATCCTCGTGCTCTATGGCAGAATCTATAGTGGCAATGACCTTTGTAATTAGACCTTTGTAAGCGCTTCTCCTTTTTTTTTAAACTTGTTCAATTCAGCTGCACTCATCTTCAATGCAAACAACAATTGGGCTCAATGCCAAATAAGCTGAATTGGCAAAAATACTTAACCAAACTGATCAAACTCAAATTTTGCTTTTTTCAAATAAACTGAATTGCTTGGTTGGGGTAATGACCAACCACCAGTATGGAATACCAAATTTTCCACCCAAGTACCTGGCGCACTGAAGTCTGCAACCTTCGCCTACGAATAATAAGCCAAAATTAACCAAACCGGTAAAAATGTAGGCCCAAAACAACGACAGACGAGCAGCCAAGTTTCGCAATTGGGCGACCAAACTTTCTACCCTGGGACCTTAACTCAATTATGCTCAACCCGTCCAGGCCTAATTTGGGCTACAATTTGCACAATCAGAACTTTGCCGGAAAATAGTCACTGACTCAGTCTTGGGCTAGAATCCGGTTTCGAAGGACCATGTTATTTTTTATTTTATTGGATTCAGAATCCCAGCTGAGCCGTGAACGGCCAAGCTCTGAAGGGCCAGTTTAACCTACAGCCCAAGTTAAGCTAGACTAAAAACTTACGGACTTGGAGGTCCTATTAGGTCCTACCTCAGGGTTGCTGACTCGGTGTGGGCCTGCCTTAGGCCTCAGTTGTATAAAATTAAGATAAAAAACAAAAGGAGCACTATTTATGGTCTTCTTTCTAAACCTTGCAACAACAACACAACCTGCACGATGCAACAATCTTGTATCTAAACAACCAAACTGAATTGCAAGAGAGCTCTCTATAAAACCACGCCCTGTAAGTGCCGCATTCAACAAACGAGTAGGAAGGACGCGCAGTGACCCCAAAAAATGATGCCACAAGAATGCCCAAACAATGATGCCACAAGAGCCCAAAACTGCTAGCTCTAAATTAAGTGAATTTTTCACTAACGTTACAATTATGAGATGGATATATATACACCTTAACTTAATATATACAAGCAATGCTGCATCAATCAGCTTAGTCATCATATCGCCTTGGGACAACAATGGCTCTTCCTCTTCTAGATTTTCTAACAACCCAAACGTATAAAATATCTAAAGAAAAAATTCCTAATGTTTTGTTTTTTAGAAATTTGTTTCGCAATTTGGAAGGCGAGAATTTTTTTCAGAAACGGAAACGTCGCAAGAACTTTCTAGATTTTGAAATCTGTCCTCAGCTTAAGGTCAATAGGCCCGACTTTGTGAAAAATGCTCTGTATGAATTGGTCCCCAATTAACCCACCCCTAATATCTCCAATCTAACTGCAGAGTAGGTTAAGCCGAGCCTTGTAGGGGTCAGCCTAGAGATTCTGGAAATGGTCCAGAGCGGGCAGAGTAAATTGAGGTCCACAGTAGGATTCCTCACCAAATTAGGTTAGGGTAATTTACTTTAGCCTTTGTTAAGCTATGAGTTGATGCTAGGTCTTAGACCACTTTGTAGGCCTAATTTAACTGGACCTAGTTTATGTTATGACTAAACTGAGATTTAGAAACACAACTGCTCACTTACTGAGTGTTATTAGACAATGGTGCCGATTTCCCCTCGGAGGCCCTCTTCTCTTTGCTCAATTTTTGAGAGCGCATTTGCTAGTGGAGATCTTTTGTCTTCAAGCCCCTTCGTCCGCCATGCCGTTCTTCCCACAAGTTCCTTCTTCCCGGCTTTTTCCCCCAGCGTCCTTTTAGTTTGTTGGTTGAGTGGTAGTGTGTATCAATACTACCAAGCACGCTCTATCACACAGTATATAAATACTAGTGTGGAGAATAACTCTGGTGAGCAACCAATTGGTTTCATCCACCCAGTTATTGACATAAAAGGAGTTTAATAATTGTTAGATTAACTACCTACCTACTCAGTGGACCATTTTCGTTACCTCCCAACTACCCACACGTATCATTTTTCCATAACTTGGTAGCCTAGTCACACAGCTCTAACTCATTAAATTCGATAATCTTTATGTTAATGTTATGTTACATAAAACATTTTACATATTTTCGAAGCAAAATTTCTTTAATTAAATACCAGGCCTAATTTATTTGTGAGAAAATAGCTTTAGAGGGTGCCTTGCTTAATGTATGCTCAGGTTTAACAAGCTCTGTAATTGGAAAGCATTGATGATGTAAAAATTTGTAGAGAGTATCATTCGACAGGAAATTTAATAAGGAAAAATATCTTCTAGGAGGCAAATGCTAAGAAATTGGTAGTTTAGCTAGAAAATGGCAAAAACTACGAAATTTTAACACGCCAAAACCACCGTAAAGTTCGGGCCTCGTTGGTACACTGAAACTTAAGTAATTAAAATAATATATTCAGTATCATAAGATAAGGCCTTTCACTAATATATACATGAAAAACGAAGTCACTCGTTAATTAAGAAACTAATTATAAAGCTTCAAAAAAACACAAAAATCGTTATTTTGTTCACCCGCTTTATTGGTCTGCAATTTAAGGTTTGGTGATATAACTGATCAGGAGACGTATTAGGCTCCCAGATATTAAAAAGATCTTCGTTTTTAAGGAAATAAAAACTTTTACTGTTTGTGGAAGTTTCTACATTGTTACAGAGTACTGCATTACTTACTGTACTGCATTGTATACATCCCATCTGTGGTGGAATTATACTAAAACTGCTATGAATAAACTCTCTGTTGCTTATCTTATTTTCGTATGCTATGTAGGGAACCAAAATGGTGCAGTGCCAGTTTTATGTTTACTACGCGTAAACTACCTACCAGCCAAATGTTAATCTGGAAGAATATATATAATTTCATTACTAGGGTCAAAAACAGCTCTAATGTGTTATTGTACAATGTCCTGTCTTCAGATACTGTGTACCTCTCATCTATATGGCAGTCTTGGTTCAGACAACTGCTGGTTTACAATACCTTATTTTTGTAATGTAGCAAAGACAGTGGTGGGCACCGTTAACCAAAAAGTTAACTTCGTTAACCAAAAAGTTAACTTCGTTAACCAAAAAGTTAACTTCGTTAACCGTTAATCCGTTAATTCGTTAAACATGTAACGGAAGTTACCGATAAACCGTTAACGTTAACTTTTATTATAAAAAAAATGAAAAACACAATATATATATAATTTAATTTTCCCTCTTCTTCTCGTTCTCCATTTTGTCCATGAGATGCATGTTGCCCTTCATGAAAATTAGCATATCAAAGTTTTCATCAGACAGAGATGATCTCTTGGCCCTCAGGATGTCCTTGCCCATAGAGAACAAACGCTCCACTGCAGCACTGGAGGGATGGCTGTGTTGAACTTGATGAACAAGTCCACCAACACTTGCTCACCCAAGAAGGCAGCATCTGTCAGCAAGTCCTTGGAGTTGGTCTCCAGCCAGGTCTTGACCAAGTTCTGGGCCTTGCCCTTGAGTGACCTGTGGCTTCTGCTGCTCTCTTTTGTCTGGATGACAGCACTGAAGAAGTCATCCTCCTCCTCCTCCTCCTCGTTGTTGACATGAGAATTGAAATCTTACCTGATCAGTTTTATGGTTCTTGAAATGTATCAAGGAGACTACTAATAAGGTACTCACAGACATATTATAAATATACATGACTTACTTGACAACGATTATTTTTAAATATTCACTAGCACAAACATGTTGCGCAAGAGACAGACTGCAAATGAATCGAATGTAGTTATTTGTTGTAATTGTTACATATATATTATTGAAAGTGCCTTAAAATGCTCGTGATATTTCTTGAAAGAAGTTGAAACATTCAACTCAAATGGCAAATCTTTCCGCCTGATTTTACAGTCGACCATGTTTTGCTCAAACCAATGCCATAAATAACTATTAACAGTGGCGGATTAATTGCGCACCTGCTCAGCACTGAAAATAATATAAACTTTTAAACGTTTATTTATGAATTTTTTGGGTTAACGGACTTGAGTTAACGGAAGTTAAATGTAACGGAAGTTAATTAGTCCGATAATGATTTTCAAAGTTAACTTAAAAGTTAAATCGTTAACGAAAAAGTTAACTTCGTTAATTAACGATTAACGGATTAACGGTTTGTGCCCAGCTTTGAGCAAAGATTATATATGCATATTAAGTTGTGTTATAATAAGTGTTATAGCAAGTGGCTATGTTATAATAAGTGTTATAAGATATCTCAGGTAATAACAATATACATAAAATTGTCAGATAATTAGTCAAATAGTATGCCAGTATGCTAGGTTAAGTGGTTATGTTGGCCTTATTTTTATATTATTTTTGTATTAAGTTCAATGTATACGTAAGATTGTACTTGTATGTTAGGTTAAGTGGTTATGGATTGTGGATGATCCGCAATAAAAGATGTTTTGAACTTTGAACGCTTTGAATACGACTCGACTCTATCAATATTTAATTTACAGTTGTCACGTCATAAACCTCCAGCAACTATGATTAGCTACAAAAAATAACCACCGTTCAAGTTACATAATTATAATATTGCAATTTTTAAAAATATCAATAACTAATATATTATAAAATTATAGTTATAAATTAAAATTTTATATATAAAAAAAAGTTTAGAGTTTGAAATTCCTTAATAAAATTTGCCTGATTCACCCTTATTTTAAAAACGTATATACCCATTTGGTTACTCGTGGTGGTTATAAGTGCAGGCATTTGCACAAGAATAATGCCGAGACTGTACAGTGCATGGACTATGATTCAAATGATCTTTGAGACGGACAAGGAGTTAACAAGTTGAAAGAAGATATGGCTCGTATTATCAGTAAAACATTTGAATATTCTTTACGTTTTAAAAGATATGAAAATGTTTCCAATATTAATATTGTTCTACAACATGCTAAACGATATACATCACTGTTTAACTCTCCAAAAAATGTGATTGAATATGGGCAATCAAACTTCAGTTATAAAGGTTTTGGAACCTCGGCGTCCAATTATGCTATGTTCAGTGTTCAAGACGAAGAGGACTTTCAGGAAAGAGTTATTAAATCCGATGTACCAGTGATAGTGGATTTTCATGCAAAGTATGCTTAAGTTAGGATTACATTAGTTTGTATTATGCACTAGACGCAATTTGTACAATTTGGTAGCACACCAAGATTAAGAATGTCACGAACTTGCCTTGGAAATAGATAGGCTACACAATTTTACATTACATTTCATTTGGAAAACCTGAAGCCACTCGGGTCTATCAGGTAATTCAAGTCATGAGCTACGTTTTTTAATAATAATAAAATCTTGCAAGATGTCAAACTCAAGTCAGCTAATTAATATACAACTGTCTACTATCACCATAGTAGCCTATGTAACTGAAGCAAGAATATACACTATATACAATCTATAAACTGTCTCCTTCATTTGTGAAAGTGTCTAAATTTTTCCTAAAGTTAACTAATGAGCTACTCTTTATCACATCATGGCAAGTCATTCCAAAAATCTACTACTCTATGACTGAAGTATTTTCGTAGATCAAGTCTACAAGTCTGTTTTCTAATTTTCGTATTATGCCCACGAGTTATCCCATCAGTATTTAGTGAGAAAAAGTTATGTATATCTAAATTGTCCAAACCTGAAAACATTTTGAACATCTGTATCATATCTCCCCTCATACAATGTCTCTCAAAACTAAACATACCTAATTCCTTTAATCTATCCCTGTATTCCAGTCTTCTTAGGTGAGGAATAAGCTTGGTTACCTTATGTTGCACACCTTCAAGCATATCAATATCATGTCTAAGGTGAAGGGACCAAGCTTGAGTGCAGTATTCAGATCACCTGAAGATCAGGGCCCCCAGCCTTCTTTAGTTAGCTTTATAAGGCTAACTAATGAAAATATATCTACCTAACCCAACCAATAGTTTTCCTGGATTTCTTTGGAGCATTAGCAAATGATGAAGGTCTTTTAGGGGCCATGACTACACATTTTATACGCTTATAAAGCTAATAAATTAAAATTTAATAGTAAGCAATTGTGTTGTATTATTGTAATAACACGTGTTATTGTAAGCCCTCTTGGTTCACTGTAATTCACTTTTTATCTTTATTATGTGCACTGTAATTAACTTTATTTAGCACTAATAATGCTTAAAAGCATTAATTATTATTTATTCACTATATTAATTAATATTATAATGATAAATCACTAGAAAGCAAAATTTAAAAAAAAATTGATAGCAATTGTACATAATTGCTCACGACAGCTACCAACCTCCAACTGAACAAAAAATGTATTATTACGTTTTTCATTACCAAATTCGTTCTGCAAGGTAAAATCATTATTTAAATCAATAGAGCCTTATAGAGGTAATTTGTTAAGCAAAAATTCGCTATTTAAGGCATTTGTTATGCAAGGCCTCACTGTATATATAGCAAAATAATAACTGAATGAATACACTATTTTGTTTCTTTTACCCAGTATGACTCCAAATGACATGTGTGTATTTTACTAGAATTCACCTCAGATATGGGTTGTATTTCACAGGTAAAAATGATTAGTGGTGAATGGTGATACGTAACTAGGTTTTCAGGTAAAATTTATACCTTTGGGATACATTTTGACACTGAGTTATTCAGGCAAGTTTATCTGCAAATTATGGTAAAAGTAAAAACAATTTTTTTTTATTTTTTTATATAAAATAAATTTCTCATAGATAATCATATTTTTGAGGCATTTTATTGTCAGATATGAATTTCTCATGGTCTTTCCATACTAGAAAAGTAATAGAAAAATTCTTATTAGCACTTTTGAAAATTTTTTAGGACAATGCACATCCATGGGAATATTGCTGAAATCATACAGCGTGTTTAAATCTCAGGGGTAATTTATGTATGAGTCTAAAAGACCTGTTGTACAGCAAATTTAGGGTTCTGCCAGAACCTGTTTTATAATTCACCCAGAGTTGCTATCCATATATATTACTGTAGAAAGTATGAGAGAGAGTGTCTTTAGCTTCACTTGTACAGAACTGAAAGTTCAGTATAGTCATATTTGCTTCAGCACAAAGGCTTCGAGATTGTTTTCTTATATCTGAGTCATCACTCAAGGAACTGGTGATAGTTTGATCCAATACTTAAACTCTTGTACTCCCTCAGTTACTTCACCTTTCATTTTAAACCTAATATCAGCTGGCTGATTACAGCTTTTAGGATGAAATTGCATAACCTTTGTTTTTGTAACATTAAAAAGAATATCATGTTTCTGCGAATACACTTCACAAACTTTTAGTAGACCTCTAACAGAGGGACTTATTAACACCATATCATTGGCATAAGCTAAATTATTTATCCTCGTGTTATCGATACAACATCCCACTATTGCCTCATTAAGTGAAGCAATTAATTGGTCAATGTACACATTAAACAGCATAGGAGAGAGCAAAGAGCCTTGTCTCACCCCGCAAGAGGAGCCAAAACATTCAGATAGTACATTGTCCTACCTAACGGTAAAAGATTGGTGGGAATACCAAAATTTCAATAAATTTAATATGTACATGGGAACCTTCCTGTCTTCTAGTTTTTAAATAAAATATTGTGCTTCACTCTATCATATGCCTTACTTATAGCTAGGAAATGGCTATAAATAGTTGAATTACTGTCAATGTATTTATATATTATTTTTTTAAGTACATAGATACACAGTTAGTTGAGTGGGGCCTTTTAAAACCAAACTGATTAGGAGATGTCCATAGGTAATCATTTAATTGGAGTAAGAAGTGTTTTTCTAGGAGTTTTGAGAAGCAGGAAGCAACAGTAATAGCCTGTAATTATTGCTGGACAGAATGTCTCCATACTTATTTTTGACCAGGGGCAAGATATATACCCTCATGAACTCTGCAGGGATATAGCTATGCGCAAGCATGGCTGACAAGAGCAATGATATATGCAGACATACTATGTCATTGGCATATTTTAAGTGCTCATTCGATAGGTCATCTACCCTTGATGCAGAACCAGCCTTTAACTCTTTAATTAACCTCTTCACTTCAGGAACTTGATATCAAAGTATTTTCCTTTGTCCTTCCCAAAGGTGTTTTGCTGCATTCTATCTTAAGATTATCCCTACTCACACTGTTAACCCTCTAACACCGACTGGGTCGAATACGTACTATTTCAAATACATGCATTTAGACTTAACCCTACAAAAACGTTCAGCATTGAAGGGTTAAGAATGTTAGAGTAGTGGTTTTTCCACAGCTTTGCAATTTAATCCTCCCCGATACCCAGGGTTGGTAAAAAAACATTTTTTTGAAAAAAACAAAAACCATTGGTTTTTTATAAAAACCAAAAAAAAACATGTTTTGTTTGGTTTTTAATATACAGCCTGCAGGCTTATATATATATTAATTGAGGAAATTGAAAACTTTTAGTATTTCTAATATAATTTAAGTATTAAAAAAATGAAAGCAGAAAAAACAATAGCCTAACCATAAATTAAGAAAATAAACATCTGACTTATGATATGTGCATATAACCAAACATTTAAAAAATAATTCTTTAGCCCATATAGGCCTAGCCTACATGTAAAAAAAAAGTTTTGGGTTTTTTATTAAAAAATTTTGTTTTATTTACCCACCCTGAAATACAAGAGCTTTATCAACTCCTAATTTATTTCTTAATTTGGACTGTATCAGTCCAGAAGCAGAAAAAATTCTTTCAACTGTAGCATGAGATGACAGTTATGAACACTGATGCATTGTTCTGCACATCTTCAGCCAGTTCCCTGATAGATCTCCATCATGCAAGTGGGGTTATGTTTAGATTAATGGAAATGCATTTATATTTTGTGCATGCATGTAAGGTTGCCTTTTTTTTTTTTTAAACCATGGTTTAAACCAAACAACCGTGCCAACACCCCACCCCATTGATTGTCGGAGGGAGGACACATACATTTGACACCCGTTTGATTCTTAACAAATTTCCAAAATTTATCATCATCATTATTAATGTGAGCTTCACAGGCTCTTGATGCTCAAATAGACTCTTCTTCCTGTTTACATCACCTTATGGCTTCCTTGTACTGCCCCCTACTTCTACACCTATTCATGTATACTGGTCCTAATCTGGGTCTACCATGAAAGCACCATAAATCGTAGGCATCTTTTGATTTCCTCTTCAGGGTGGCAATAAAATCATTCCATCCAGGAATAATCTTAGTATGATAGTTGTAAGATTTAATCAGTGGGGCTTCCTGCTTCTCTTAACAGAGATACTATCTTACTATAATACCTATCTATGAGTTTATAGTGAGAATCATTTGAGCAAGGATTACTACAGGCAAGATGCAAAATTTCTAAATTATTAAAGAGGTGACCTGTTCTGTCTTTGTATTCTATTCTCTGTTGCATATTAACATTAGACCAATTGACACAATTATTCTTACCTATTGAGTTCTTGTTATGTCGTGTTACTCATAAATTGGTAAAATTAATTAATAGTTCTAATAGTCTATGATCAGAAAGAAGGAAATCATGCAGAATATGAACTCTAACAATTTGATCCTTTAGATTATTACTAGGAAGACACTGGTCAATCCACCTGGTGGTACCACTCATATCACTAATGTATGTAAAATTACCACTGGTTACCCCTAATACATCTACATCACTTATACTTAATTTGGCCGACTCACACATGTTACCCAATTCTACAAAGAATTCTGAGTTCACATGTGCATTAAAGTCCTCCATTATTGTACAGTGAGAATATTTGGGGTTATCTGATAATGACTTAATTTTGTACAGCAAATCAATGTATTCATCTAGATTACTGCCATTGTTGTATGGTAAATAGCAGTTTACAGTTAATACACAATCATTGTTCACTTGTAATTCAATATCTAACAACCTTACATTATCGCTTGTAAAAACTTTATATGTTTTGACAAATTTTTCCTAATTAAGAAAGCAACACCACCAAAAGGCCTACTGTACATTAATTCATCTGACACATCTACTGCTGATGATGCATGGTACATAAAGTCATCATGGATGGTAGAGAGAAATTTTAGCTCTTGCTTAGGTAGCCACTGCTCTTGTAGGAGTATCAAATCTGCACTGTCACATATTTTATGAACATCTACAATTGATTTCCTCACTGACCTTACGTTATATGAGACTATTTTCAACAAGTTATCTGCCATGACTGATAGAAAATTTATTATTATGATTATTATTATTATACACTGTACACATTTCAGGCATTACCGTTAGGGCACCTATTATTATTATTATTTTGCCTGTTATCAAATCTAAATAATCTCCTATTAAAATAATTATTAAATAATTTAACTTAATTAAACAAAATATTTAATATATTTTTATATGTTGAAGAAAGGAAACCTTAATATTTAATCTTGGAAAAAAAAAATTACATAAAAACGCATGACACAAGTTATATACCGTAGTTGCTGACAGGAATCCATAACTGTGTTCACCTTGGAAAGGGGAGAGGTAGCCAGGCTCATATTTACAAGTAGAAACCCAATATTTCTATTTTACACTTTCAATCTTTCTCACGCATACCCTTACACAATACATACAGTACATAGGCACAAACACTATATAACTTTCACAGATCTGTACAGTAGGGCTGCTCATTTTTACACTTTTTTCGATATTTGATTGGGGGTAGTGTGGAAAAGTTGCGATTTGGAGAGAAAATAAAGTGTGTAAAATTTTTTTGATCTATGTCAATACCTTCCAGTGGCGGCGAGTCCTTAAAAATCGAAAAATAGGCCTAAAAACACACAAATTTTATATAATTTTTATATAATGTTCATTGTTCAATGACTGCTATTAATTTATTCAAGCCTATAATAGTGTTCTCAGGGTTGTTTGCACAGAAATATACCAGAATTAACATTTGTATAACATCTTGTTAAAACTTGCTTTAAATCAATATTTTGGATATTTTAACGGCTAAGATGCCACTGGAAGTTATTAACAGATTGTGCTGAAATTTTTATTGTTTATTTTGTAAGTCTTTAAAACCATTTTCCAATCTACCCTGTTAGGCCTATTTTTCGATTTTTAAGGACTCGCCGCCACCGGAAGGTATTGACGTAACGTAGATCAAAAAAATTTTACACACTTTATTTTCTCTCCAAATTGCAACTTTTCCGCACTACCCCCAATCAAATATCGAAAAAAGTGTAAAAACGAGCCACCCTAATGTACAGTCTTTGTTATTATCTGATAATACAGGTATATGGTACGGTATCTGAATATACACTAGCTTAATGTACGTAAGTCTATGATATGGATCTGAATATTTCACTTTTTCCTTTGTTCTCTTTGCCTTTTTCATTATTTGCAAAAAAGGGGGTTTGGGGGCAATTTTGTTAGGGAGGGAAGATCTGAGTTTGGGGGGGGAAGATTCCCCCTGAGCCTTATGGAAAAAAAAGAGCCCTGATAGAATTAGAGTGTGAAAGAACAAGATATACGGTAGTTAGGAATAAGTTTTATTAAAAAGCTTTAACAAAGTATGTAAATTGTGCAAGATATAAAGTGAACTTGTGAATTCTAGGTTAATATAATTGTCTTTAAATGTTAGATCATGAATGTATTGAAATCCTGTCTGTACTGTACTTGATTATTTTGGAATGAACATAATAGAAATTCTTAAAAGATAACTTATCTTGATTTAATATAAAATTAGTGATTTACCACAAACTAGGGTTTAAGTAATTGTTTCAGTTGTATTTTTTATTCCTTTAATGCTTTATATGAAAGCAATTGTAAATATTAAGATCTATTCTTTTATACATATTTGAAAAAGAATAATGTTTTAAGAAAGTCTGTAAGTAAGGGTTTCATTATATTCCATCTATGAGGTTAAATGCAAGTACAGAGAAACCTTAATCTAATGAACTTCAATGTATCAAGAATTTGGTTTCTTTCAGACTGTATTTGTGAACTAATGGAAAAGTTTTGTAGATTTTGATACATAGTGAAGTTAGTACAATAGCAGCTAGCAGCCTGAGTGAGCTACTGCTAACACAAGCAATTTGTTGCTAGATTCAAACTAGCACCATTCACTGTTTGATTTGGCAACAGCTACAGTAGCATCGCTGTTTGTTTACAATCATCAACTGGTGTTGGTGCGCTTGTTTCATCATCTGAAGCATGTATTTTGGTGGTTTTCTGGTGGTGTAATTTTTTGTATACCTTTATCTTGTGATTAATCATGGCAGATAGGCATGGTGCTTGGGAAAAGAGGTGAAGAAAATGCCTTAGTATTTTGTAAAAGATGGCAAAGTGAATTCTTAGTACAACTATAAAAAAATTCTGGATCTAACAGACTTGGGCTTCTAACAAATGTCCCTTCCCCCCAATTAGTTGATTAGATCAAGGTTTCACTACAGAAAAATTAAGCAGGTATTAATGAGTTCTAATTAATTACAGCAGGTAGTACTGTCAAATAGAATTTGATAAACTAACTCAAACTTGAATTGGCCACTACACCCCACCCTTGATATATGTGAGGGTTATGTTCTGTGAAATTGTTGCATAAATTGAATACAGTGGGCCCCCATTGTTCGTGATTTTGCAAATTTTTGATGACCCATTTTACTACCATGTTTTGGTAAATTCATGATTTTGTCACGGAATCTGCAATGCTGCCCATGCAGGTCGACACTGTCTCTTTCACTGAGTGAGGTTGTGTCATTTCATGCTCTTCAACGCCAGTGTACTATATTTAGTGTGTTATTTAGTTGTTTATAAAATATTATTGCTTTACATAATTGTTTATGTAATAATATTGCTTTATATTACATACAGTAAAAAGTTTTATTTACGTAAAATACCAGTATCATTGTTTATGTAATATTACAGTAATGTTATTGGTTTTTTATTAGTATTTGATGTGAATCATTTTATTAAAATAAAACTTTTTTGGAATTTTAAGGGTATTTTACGCTGCCATCCTTGAGCTTTTGGAACCATTTAGCCATTTTACATTGAAAATGGATCTTATTTGCAATTTCGTAATTCGTGATATTTTTCTCAGTCCCAATTAATCACCAACAACAAGGTCCCACTGTACTTAAATATATGGGGAAAATAGGGATGTGTTCCACAACCTTGTCTGACCCATCCCCCAACCACAATTCTGCCACTTTTTCATAACAAAAACATATAAAAGCAAGATTATAATATAACAGTAATGATATATTAAAATAGTATAAATAATAAAAGACATAAATAAAACTTAATAGGACATAAGTGACATTAATACTCACCAAGTGAAGGTCTCTTACGCTTGACTGATGGGCCAGGGCTTGGCACACTTGTTGCTTAGAAGCCATAATCACAAAGCAAATGGCTAGAAAAAGCTATAATCAGAACACAAAGAGCATAGCATCTCGCACAGCTCTCATATGGGTGGATTTTTCTCACATATATCAAGGGGTTGGTTGAAAGGGGGTCTTCACATATACTGTACGTGAATTCACATATTCCGAACTCACATATATCGAGGGTGGAGTGTATATGTTTAGTGTATGACTTCTTTGAGGTAAGACAGTTTTCAAGGAAAGTTAAAAGAATAAGTTAATTAGTTGTTAAAGTATAATAGCTTTTTAAAGCAATTGTTAAGAATTAGAAACTGGAAAGGAAAGTAGCAGCTTATAAAGCAATTAGACATTCAGATCATTAAACTATAGTACTGCTAATGATACTCCCCTTATTAACTAAAAAATTCTAGTACAGATTAAAAGATGGCCTATTAAGGAATTAATGCACTTTCATAAGTTAAATGTACAAGTTGAATTTATTGGTGCACACAGTTATAAATGTAGGTTGTATTATATTGTGCATAAACTTTATGAATAGAGAAATATAAAGCTGAGAATTGTCCACACGTGTATTTTGAGGATTTAAGGTAAAAATGCATATTTAGAAATGTTAAATACTCATATATAAAGGCTCAGACATTTCAAAGACTCCCTAAAAGTAATATATAAGAAAAAGTTAGACTATACCACCATTAAGTCTATAGATATGGTGAGTGGGTTGTCTTGTCTTTCCCATCAAGTTTGTCATATTTTGCAGGTGGAGAAAGTTACTATGATAAAAAATAGAATGTAAAATAGTTTGCCAAAGAAATGAGAGAGACTGTGGGACTTAATCTACCTGGAACAGTGTCCTGGTAGCCCCCAACAAATTTGTTGGCCAGCAGGACAATGCCCTTTGTTATACTGTAGCACATGTAATGCTGCCATAGCTTGCCCAGAAATCACTGGAATCTCATTGAGTATTTCTATGACCATCTGGAGAAGGAACTGTGGAACAAGAGCTTACTCCAAAGCACACTAGTAGCCTTGTGCAGTTAGCCAGTGCTATAAAGTAGGAGTGGGGCATGGATCACACCAATACTTTACATTTGGAAAACATGAAGCCACTCAGGCCTATAAAGGTTATACAAGTCAAGTAAATGATCTAAGGCTATATTTTATAAAATTTTGCAAAATATCATTTTCAAGTCGGCTAATTATCCTTAATCTACTAACAAAGCTACTGAAGTAGTCTACAATATACATTACACTATTTACAAACTCTCATTCATGAAAGCATCAAATTTTTTCCTAAAATTAACTAAGGAGCTACTATTTACCATATCATGTGGCAAATAATTCCAAAAATCTACTATTTTATGACAAGTATATTTGTAGATCCAGTCTACAAGTCTTTTTACTATTTTCTTATTGCATCCATGCAGAAACTGAGTGGAGAGCATGCTCCATCATGTGGAGGTGGGTGGTTATAGCCAATAGATGTCCAACAGATTACTGGGTAATGTGTAGGACAGTCACTTGGGCAGAGTACAAATCCTTTACTGTAGATCTAAGAATTTGTGCAGTTTCAGCAATTTATGTTGTAGCATACCCATGGACTTTAATGTATATTGAGAGTGTAACATTATTTAACAAGTGCACTAATGTTTTAACATTAAAAACCACATCTATCCATTAAGGCTGTGGTTATTATTGAATGTTTCACCAACAGTGACCTTGAAGGCATAACCATAATTTCTTAGGGTATTTTACTGTGTTTTGTTCAAATCTGCAATCTGTATCTTGTGCAAATGCTTATTAAGAAAGTTATAAATAGTAGAAAAATTAGGTTATGTATGTTGATATACCTACACTGGCCAATTAGAGCACGGCATGCATAAACGTCATGCTGACATCATTCTCATTCTCAGCAACATTTCATAGTTATGGTGGATTGTGACAATGCAGTCTGACTTTCTTTAAGTGCATAAAAAAATTTGCCTATAAAGATAAAGCAGAACTATATCCACTGTATATTATCATGGGGGGGTCTGGGGGGTGAAGCCCCCCAGTTATCATGCATTCAGAGAACACATGGGCTTAGGTTAGGTAATTATTAATTTATTAATTTCCAAACACACACGGCACTGGTTTTTTTTTTTTTTTTTAACGTGTAATTAAAAGCATGGCACCCCAATCAAGTACTTGCAGTCGCTGTGAAGGGAAATTTGCCGCTTACACGTTTACAATGGCTAATAATAATGAACAGTTAGTTTGCAGGTGGTGCTCAAGCATGGAAGTGCTGAGGAACGAGTTAGAACGTGAGAGGGAGGCCAGGCTGAGGCTTGAAGAAAGCGCGATACTCCTGATGGCAGAATTAGAATCCCTTGAGACTCCAATTAAGACCTCTCCTGCCTCAGTTTCTACTAATAATATAAATAGTATTAATAGTCCTCTCTCTTCCCCTAGTTCCCAACCCTTCGTTCGAGTGCGTAATGGAGCCCTATTGAGGAAACCTAAGACATGTTTACCAGTAATAACAAACAACAAGTTTTCTGTTTTAGGTTTCGATGATGCTGATGAACTGGAAATACGACTCATTGGTGATTCCATTGTTCGAGGGCAGCTCGAGGAATTCTGTGGGAGAAACCCTCGTTGTAGGCGTCATTACTGCTACCCTGGTGCAAGGGTGGAGGATATAACTAATAGTGTTGACCAATTTACAAATGGTACCTCTGAGGACACAGTGTATGTTATTCATGTTGGTACTAATAATGTTTTAAATTCTAGATTGGAAGAACTGCTGGCTAGGTACAGGGACTTACTAGAGCGATTAAAGGAAAAACTAATAAGATTGTTTTAACAGGTATACTTCCTCGAATTATCCAATGTAATGATTTCTACAGCAAGGCGACCTATATTAACAATAACCTAAAGTCTCTTTGCCAACAGGAAGGAGTGCATTTTGTGAATTTTTGGAAGTTTCTACGGCAGGAGGTACTTGTTCCTTGGAGATGGACTTCATCTTAATGACGTTGGAGCTGCGCGTTTAGGAAGACTATTACATAATACTGTCTCTTCTTTTCAGGCTGCCATAACTCGAATGGTCCCAGCATAAATTCCACAAATTTTTCCTGCGCTCATGAAGATGTCACAATTACAAACAATTTGAAGGTTTTATCCTTAAATGCTCATAGCCTACGAAATAAAAGAAACAATTTTTTTTCTTTAATTGCTTGTAAAGACTGATATAATTGCGATAAATGAATCGTGGCTTAGCACTGAAACTCGTGACTTTGTAGGAGAGTATCAAATTAAAGGTTATAGACTTTTTGTTAAAAACAGAATAGGTAGGTGAGGAGGTGGTGTTATGCTGTATATCAAAGATAATATTGCGAATGTTATAGAAGTAAAGCACACACTTCCGGAACCGATAGATTCAACTATAGCAGAACTTAAATTGAATGATTTCAAACTACTACTTGTGGTTATATATAGGCCCCCTAATCAAACAGCTGATACAGACGAAGCGTTATATCATGAACTAAAGAGAATAATTGGTAGTGAGCAGGCTTTAGTTATGGGTGACTTTAATTGCGGCAATGTGAATTACGATACAATGCAGGGAGACGCGGAAGGTAATCGTTTAGTTAATTTTCTCGAGGATAGCTTTCTTATTCAAAAGGTTGGGGAACCTACAAGGTTGGACAGTATTTTAGATTTAGTAATAACTACAGATGATAGGCTAATTACTGATCTTCAAGTAATAGAACTGTTAAGCAATAGCAATCACAATATGGTAGAGTTTGTCCCAGGGTTTCGGAGCCGGAGTCGGAGTCGGTGGAGCCAGTGAATTTTGCTTACCTGGAGCCGGAGCCGGAGCCAGAAACCTTGAAAATACGGCTCCATGGTCTGGCTCCAGGCGATATATTGCTACCTAAATTGTTATTTGTTAAATATAGGTTTAGTTGCAAATTATAATTCTTGTAATATATTACGAAAAATGGTACCATAGGATTCTTGGATTTTATGGAGGTGTGGGAGGAAACAGATTTACAAGAAGAATATCTTGATTTTATGTTTAAAATTAGTTTGATTATACCTTAGCTAGAATAAAAAAAAATTTGCATTAGTTTTCATTTGTTAATCCAAGGAGTAGTATTGATTTTATAAGCGTAGGGTAAATGATTTTGTAAATTTTCTTTTATAATATGTATTAGTAGTTTGAACTTTTGACTTTTAGTTGAATTGCTTTTGTTAATTAAATTACAAAACTTTTTGACTAAAAGAAAATCTCTTTTTAAGTAAATAATATAACCTATTAAAAATTTAAAAACTGAATTTTTTGAAATATTCAGCTCTTTTTCAAGCCAAGTTGGCTTTCATGAAGCTTTCAAGTTTCAACACTTAAAAAAAGATGCATATATTATCTCAGAAAGTTTGATTGTTACTATTTTCCATACGAGAAAATTCTTAAGTTTGAACTTTGAACTAATTAGGAGGCAAGTTTCTCTAATTTATATAAGCTACCATTGTTAATAAATATTTAATATCATTTAGTTTTCATCATTTTCCTTTAGTTATTTAAATAACTTCATTCTATCATTATATTTGCCTAATTTAAAATCATAAGAAATTTAAATTTTGAGTATTAAAGTGATTTAATAATAAAATATTTTTGTGCAATATTTTAAATTGGACAATTAGTTATATAAATCTAGATATTTATTTTATAATTAACAGAATTTACTATGCCAGAGCCGGAGCCAGACTGTAAAAAATTTCTGCTCTGGAGCCGGAGTCGGAGCCAGAAGTTTTTTTACTGGCTCCGAAACCCTGGTTTGTCCTCTCAGTAAGTCACTCAAAACCAGCTAACAACTAAAATTCCTAACTTCCAGCATGCAGACCTTAGTAAATTTTGAAATAAATTGTCACACGTCAATTGGGAAAATATAATGGGGAACTCCGACGCAAAACTGATTTGGGAATCATTCAAAACAGCATTTAGGACTATAAATGAGGAATGTGTACCTTACAAAATTAAGCGTGCAAAAGTAAACAACAAGCCCTTGTGGTTTACTTCTAGAGTAGGAGACATTATAAAGAGTAAAGATAAGAACATAAGAAATTTTTATAGTGGGCACACTAGGGGCCACTTCGGCCCATCGAGGTGGCTCTACTATGTAAAAACTACCTGTACATTGGCAATAACCAATTTTTACAAAACCAATTAAGTATAAATTTAAAACTAATTAATTATCAATTTCAAACTAAAGATAGAATCTCTGGATCCAGAGGATCAAAGTCATAATAGGCTACTATCCACAAATATGTTACACACTATATCTATTTATAACTGACATGCAAATATATCAGATCCAAAGAATCCAGTCAATTTCATTATAGTACCCATCAATACCAGTACCGTGCCAACCAAAATTAAGTCACGGTGTTGCGGGGAAAGCGAATGAACTTAACTAGAATACCGTAACTTGGCTACTTCTTGATGACGGGAAACGAGAAGGTCCCGGGTGGTGAAGTTTTTCTCACCTCCACTGACTGTCACTGAGGGGGCAAATGAGACTCTCACACAGCTGAACCAAGAAATGGACTCGACCCGCTAGCTATTCCAAAGATTAACACTGTGTCTGAGTCGGGTCCACTTGAGAACCTGGAAAGCCCTGGCTTCAGGAAAGGTGTGTGCAATGTACACCCAGCAATACTTAAGGACTTCAACTGAATATGGGTGTACAACACAAGCAAGCAAGACTTTAGCAGACTGATCGTGAAGTAAACCAAATGTGACTGGATGAGAAAAGCAGATATTACCCTCTGAATTGTAAATCCTTGAAAGTAATGACCCCAGTCTATGAGGACAAAGGCTAAAAAAAACTAGTTGGTAGAATTCTAAGGGTTTATTAGCAATTAACTTGAATTATTTACAAGAGCTAGAATGGGTTATGAGCTTGTCTAAACATGGCTTAAGATCAAGAACTGGAACTTCAAAAAAAACCCTGAAAGGGTATGTTATACAGTGGTAAAAATACTGGACAACAAAAATAGAATTTCTAGAAAAAGATAAAAAAACTTAACCTATGCTAGAATGGTACAATTAGATAATACAATCGACCTCACTGGACCTAACATCCTTAAGCTAGACTTGAGGTCAATCCAATCACACCTATCTATTATAGTTAAGCCATGGAGAAGCAAAACCTGAAACTATCGGTCCTAGCAATACCTTAGCCTGCACACCGTTATGCACAGGCAATGTCCATTATCACAAGGCACTCTGTTTTTCTTGAGTTTTCTTTTTCTTAACTGTGACAAAAAACCATGCCAGTTTGTAAGCATTGAAGGCAAAATGGATCTAAACAAAAGTACTGAGCTAGTCAGGCATTAAGCAAGACTAACTCCATCAATATGGGGGTTACATCCTGAAACAAGAAGAAAAGATGTTAGTCAAGATAACCCCACTACACTCCCCCCTCCGAGCGGTGGGTACCACCACTCAAAAAGTGAGTGCAGTGAAGCCCTCTCCCACATCCAGTCTTTCAAGGAATTGCCACCTCCCCATCCTGACACCAAGCTCCAAGTTTTCCTTTCTCCATGGCTACCAAACACTAGACAATTATATATACATACATGAATCAATAATAAGAAGGTACTATCACCTTCAAAACCCTACCTAGTTACAATATAAATTTACACAATTAGTGCTGGATCCATTCACTTTTTAGTACTCTTTTATGAGGTCCTTTCCCTAAGAGGCTATACACAATCCTCCTTGCTTGAAACTGAAGCCACCTGCATGACTATTATCCTTGATTAATATCCTCACTAGCCCATCACTATCAATGTACCCTGGCCCTGGTCCACCCATTCATACCTCTTGATTGGTAGACATCCCTACCAAAGGTGGGGTCTGCTTGCTCCAGGCTAGAGGTAACTGCTTGGGCTGGCCATGCCCCTTCTTGATGAGCAGTTCTCCAGAACCCCCTCCTATGGACAAGAATGGTGGTACAAACTGGAGCAAGGCCTGGAAGACCCCTCTCAAGCCGATTCTTGAAGAGTGGAAGAGCCAATTTAATGGCTCCATCCCTGAAAACACCTCCCATGAAGTAGGAAAGCGTGATTGGGGTGTTTTTGGGGGTGACTGGAGGCAGGTAAGGACAGGGACATGCACTGGAAGCTGTATGCATGACAATCAAGCAGTTACAAAGTGGGTGACAAGTGAGGGCATGTGCATGAGTCAGGCAGGCAAGCAAACCAAAAATTACAGCACTTAACCAAGCTCAAGGTATGGTATTCAGTATCACTATGTGCAGTCACTTTGTTCTAGAAACTTTACACTAGCTTCCTCCATGGCTTTACTAGCTAGGCCCTACCTATACATTATGGTACAGCAAGATATACCTATTTTTATATATATCTTAACCAAGGCTCCGTAAAGCCGTTACAAAAACTAGATACACCATTACATTAAACCTAGAAATACTTATTTTAACATCAAAAATATAATCATAGTACCATCAACTTAAATACAATACATAATCCTATATACATATATACATAATTAGACAGGTCTAAAAAAATCACTTTTGTTAATTAAATTAATCATGAACATATTCCAGAGGCCTAGAGGGTACTAATGGTAGCTCCATTCAGGACTTCTGGAATGAGTTCATGGAGGAGAATCACCAGCCAACTCTCAATTACTCCCAACCCCCTCCTAACAGACTGGAGTCATTCATGAGCTAGTTTACTGTTAGCTTGTAATAAAGCCCTAGTTCTGAACAGATATTTGACTGAGGATAAGCTTAATCTATTGGGAGTCCTTGAACCAGTTACCGGGCTAAATTGCCACTCTTGAGAACTAATTGCTGGCTAACAGCTGGTAAATCTGCTCCTCATCATCCTGCACATTTTCTAAAGTGTTCTCCAGAGCTTCCACCAAGGAAGAAAGTTCTGGAGAATCACTATTGGGTTAAGGTTCATTTGGGACATGGAAACTCTGTCTTGGACTATTGAACCACACCTTCTGGATCTAGACTCCCAGGAAGTTCCTCAGGATCTATCACACCTTAACAGACAGCACTTGAAGGAGCACTATGAGGAATAGGGACAGATCCTTGATTTCCTCCACTGGGGAACAAGCTTCCTTCTCAGAATCACTACCAAGGTAGTCTTGACCCTTTCCAAAGTGACATTTTTGGTTGAGAATGAGGCCTAGTCAGAGGTTTGGGTGAACTAGACAGGATACCTGGAGGATTCACTTTGGATGGCACCTCATCCGGGAATCCAGAAAAGTCAAGTTCAAAAGAACTTGAAGAGCATTCAGAAGAATCTGAAGAAACTTGAACTTTCACTCAGATCAGCAAGCCATGGTCTAGATTTAACCCTATTCTGATCTGGAAATCCTAGAAACTCGCTCGAATCACTACTAGAATCAAAGAGATCAGTCTCATCTTCTGACGAACTGTCCCACAAACAAGAAAAGCCTGGGGAACAAACTGGAACATTGGGGTTTCAAACCCTAGAAAACTCTCATCCTCCTCCTCCATGCTAGCCCAGGGAACCTGAACTAACCTGGAATAACTAGGATGATTCTTCAAGAAATTGGGAGCCTCCTTCCAGCTCCTCAACTGAGAATGATGAACTCGACTCATGGATAAGTGTGGCTGCTGATCTGGATAAGCTGGTGAAATGACATAGGTCACACCATTCTCTGCTGCTCGATCAACTTGAAACGGCCCACAGTACTTGGGCAGAAACTTGTTAGAAACTAGATTACCTTTGGAACAACCTTTCGAATGACAAGTTGCCCCTTGGTAAAGGGACAAAAACCAGGATGTCCTGGATACCACTGTTCTTGAACTGGAGTGGGAATAGAAACTGGAATAGGATCTGGATGAGCGGATGATAACAAGAACTGGGCTGGAGACATAGTCAACTCAATGAATCGTACCATTGTAGGTCATAATGGCCTTGGGAGATTCAAATCCCACGAGCTAGAATCTTGAACAAGATTCCGTAGAAGCTCACCAATGGTACGGTTGACCCTCTCGACTGCACCATTGCTCTCTGGATGGTTTGGGGTCGTGAAACGTGAGTGATCCCGTATCGAGATAACATCTGCTCGAACTCCTGACCCTTAAATTCTGGACCATTATCAGTTAACAACCGACAAGGCCGGCGCAAAAGAGTGGGCAACACTCGAAACTCGAAAAGACGGGCAATGGTACTGGAAGTCTTGTTGGAAAATGGAACAGCCACTACCCACTTGGAGTAGTGGTCCACCACCATCAAACATCCTAGATTCCCCGAGGTGTTGGGGAACAATACTAGATCCACAGCCACCAACTCAAATGGTGCCTGGGTCACGATCTTCAGGGTAGGTGGAGCCCTGATCTGGCTGGAAACCTTATTGAGCTGGCACTGGGAACAAGATGTGACCACCTCTTGCACAACTTGATATAACTGAGGATGAAACACTTCCCCAGACAAAACATCTAAGACCTTGTTTCGGCCTATGTGTGCCATTTCTAGATGGATAGTAATGGCCAGCTCAATCAGGAAATTAAAAGGTACTAGAACTTGGGGAAACCTTTCTGGTTCCTCGTACTTAACTAGAAGACCATTCTCAAAGTAGATATCTTTAAGATAACGACGATATCTCACTAGAGCTTTAGGACAATACCCAAAACACCCTTATCTAGATAGGACTTAAGTTGTCTCAACACACGATCACTTTTTTGAAGAACCTCAAGGTTAACTTCATCTAGAAATGAACATGGACGCAAATTTCCAACTACCAGCGTTCTTGATGACTGGAGGGTTCCTCCAACTCTGCCAGAAAAGTAGCGAGAATCTCACCCTCCTTCATGACCTGTCAGTGGACAAATCCAGGTCAATCCCGGGCAGACAAGAAATTTGCACCCAGGAGAAAACAACAAGGAATAGCTTGATCTTCAACAAGAGCAAATGGGTGATCATTAATAGTTACTCTAGAGCCAAGTGACACAGTAAGTTGTACATAGTTATAAACTACCACTGCTTTTCAGCCACACCTTGAATGTTAACCAGAATATCTTGTGAATAATCCCTCAATTTCCTAAAATTTCACGCCAGGCTACTCGAGATATGAGGGAGATCTCAGCTCCAGAATCCAATAAAGCACAGTAGGTTTCGTCTTGACAAGTAAGTGGGACAACTGCTCTAAAGGCACCTGAATGTGGACAAGCAATATCCACCTCAAGGGTGGGAAAATTGACTTCACATTCTACTGACCATTCTCGATCTCCAAACTCGAGCAACCTGCCCTATTGGTTCTGAATCCAAGTCTCTCTCATACAAAGAATTTAAACAAGTCAAGAAGACGGGACAAGACTGAACATATTTATTGGATTCACTCAATAAATTGAAATGAACACCACCTAGACACTGGACATGCACCCTATCAAGAAGTTCTGAGGGTTCTGTTACACGCTGATTCTTGACTTCAGGGTGGTAAATTAGAGGGTTTTCAGTACCAAAGTGCAATACAACATCCACTTGATACATCTCACAGAAAACTTTCAAGATCTCTGGTGATGCTGGCTGCCCTGGAATTGTCATAAGTCGAAGATGTTGCTTCTGCTTGCTATTCAACTTGATTCCGTACGTTTGTAGGATGACTTAGCAGTCTTCCACCAACTGCTTTCGAAGAAATACTGGACTCTCTGGAACTTCACGATCTAAGTCATGAACAAGAGCATACCACAAACACTCGATCAAGGAATCACCTCCCCCCTCCGGCTTAAATCTTACAAGTAAGCCCTTGGGGAGTTCTGCTGAAATTGCTGGGTGCCCTCTTCATGCTCAACCTGGAAGTGTCTGGATAACGCATCTGCAGCTTGATTGTCTTTGCCTGGAACATAACGAAGCTCAAAATCAAACTCAGCAAGATCTTCAACTGTTCGAGCAAGCCTGTCATTGACTAATCTCATATTATGGAGATAGAACAATGCTTGATGGTCCGTGTTCAGAATGAATGGTATTCCGTACAGGAAGGCTCTGAAGGTCTTGACTCCCCAGCGCATCGCTGCTAGTTCACGCTCTGTAACCGAATATTTCTTCTGAGGACTAGAAAATGTCATTGATGCATGAGCAATGATTCGAACTTGACCATCCTGAACTTGAGTAAGACAGCACCTGCACCAATGGCTGATGCATCCACCCACAAGTTCAATTTCTCTGCTGTTTCTCGATAATCAGGAAAAGCCAGTTCCACCTCATTTTGCATCTCTGCCTTGAGCGTCTGAAGGATTCTTCCATCTCTGGTGTCCACTGGATAACTGAATTCCTTGATCTTCCTGTAAGTTCTGATAAGGGTTTAGCAACTGCTGAACACTGTGGCAAGAACTTCCTTTGGAAATTCACCAAGCCCAGAAATTCTCGAAGTTCCTTGATGTTCTTGGGCTTTGGGAAGTTCTTCACCTTTCCATATACTCTGGCGATTTTGACAATCCACTGGAACTGACTATATGACCTAGAAATGGAACTGTCGACTGGAACCATCTACACTTTGGTGGTTGATCTTGATACATGTTCTTCTAAAACCTTGAGGACTTTTTCAACTAGCTGGAGATGGGCCTCGAATGACTTTTCCATAATTAAATGTCGTCAATATACACTAGAACCTTCTTCCTTGAAAATCCCTTCAGCACACTTGCATTTCTCTCTGGAAGGCTGAAGGCGCGTTCTTCAATCCAAAACTGAGTTTCTTGAATCTCCAGTGTCCATGAGGGGTCGAGAAAGCTGTATAATCTCGACTCTTCTCCTCGATCGGCATTTGATAATAACCCCGGACTAAATCCAGGGTGGTAAAGAACTTGACACCATGTAGACTGTAGACAGAGTCTGTCAAGTTTGCCATCGGGAATCTATCAGGCTTGGTTACCTTGTTCAGTTTACGGTAATCCACACACAAACGTATGGATCCATCTGGTTTCCTAATTGGTACCACTGGAGCACTCCAAGGAGATGTTGTAGGCTCGATAATTCCTAGCTGATGAAGTTCTTGACACTGATCATCGATGACTTGATCAATCGGTTCTGGAAATCTCCTTGGTCGCTGAAATATTGGCGTGTCATCGTATAACTCAATACGGTGTGGAGTCATCTGAGCAGTCCCCACATCAGAATCTCGACTAAGAACGGCTTTTCTGGAATTAAGCAAGTTATAAACTTGAGATTTCTGGTGGGAATCCAGCTCAGGTAAGTCAATTTCTGAAGTTAGACGTTCTGGTGTCCATTCCAGAAAAGATGAGACCAATCATCATCATTTCTGATTCCATACCTACACAATGTACTTGATGTGTCACTGTATCATTAGTGTCTTCTGGATTTGGTGTAGGATCGAGTTCAACTAGAGTGTAAATGTGTCCCATCATGTCTCCTGCCTTGATTCTACCAATAGGTTTCCCTGTAGTGTAGACTAGAATGGAAGGGCAATCTAGATTTACAATCCCTGGAACACCTACCACTTTCTCTCCAAGATGCACGCTTGAAACTGTCCCATCATAGAACCATTCACCCGAATTTCTTGAACATGGACATGTACCATCATCATTTACTCCTTGAGTTCCCACTGAATTTTTACTTCTACAGGTCCACAATCATTCACCTGCACACCTTCTACAGCCCAACACTTAACCTTGTAACAAATCCTTTTGCACTCTTCTCCATTCGTACCTAGATAAATTTCCCACGTAGAACCATCAGTGTTCTTCCCTGAAACCCGTCTACGTGCTAGACTAATCTGTAATTTGTTGCCCGCAGAAAATCTAAACCTAGAAAATGGGATATTTAAAATCCAAAGTGGGAAGGATAAGAAACTTGAAAGGGGACATTACAATACCATGCAAAGAAACTGCGAGTAGGACTGAACCCATAGTTTCCCTTGAAGCATCGGACCTACACCTCGAATTGTGGAAATATCTGTAGTATCTATTGGAATCCCAAGTTGTTGTGCCAGTTCACTGGAAATTAAGCTAACTTGTGCTCCCGTGTCAATTAACCCTGGATGTTAGTGTCTTGAAGGGTAACATCAATGGTTAACACTTCTGCAGGTTCAAGTTCGGCAAACCGGACACCTCGAAAATGACCTCCTGGAATATCTGGACCATGAACCGCTCATCTGCAATGTTACACCTAGGTATTTGGGTCGAGGTGCTGGTTTAGGTGTCCATGAAGATGCTAGAGGATTCAGTTCATTTCCAGTGGTTTTGGATACTGCTGTTCTGAACTGGGTAATTCTGGATGTCCAGGGGTGGCATCATCACCCACCTCAGACGCTAAATCCATGGTCTGGTTGGTATTCATCTGGAGAGGTTTCTGTCATCTTTGACTGGGATCTCATGATGATAATCGGGTTCTTGAAGATCATATCTTGAAGATTGGACTTCAGCTTCCAATGAGCCCCTGATCTCATTGGAACTGATTAGTTTCCCGACTGTTGTTGATTGTGGTGGGTAGATTCATTATTTTGGTTTCCTTGAGACAAATTTTCTTGACCTTGTCTTCTAGAAGGGCAGAACATTCCTGGATGAGGTCCTTGACACAAAGGACAGTGGTAGGAAGGTGATGTCCTGGAGCTTGATTGCGTTGCTGCTGATTGCGAGGGCAATCTTGAACCATATGATCCAGACTACCGCACATAAAACACGCCTTTCCATCTTCTGCAGTCCTGTTGAAGGTGTCCCTTCCTTGCACACCACTGACATACTTGACCTCTGTATCTTCTTGGGATCTTGACTGACTGGAGTTTCTTTCACACTCCTGAGAACGTTGTTGTCCTCCCTGCTGATTCGATCTTGAGATTTTCGACGATCCCTTCCTTGACGTTGACCTGGGACTTCTGATTTCCATTTTTATTCCCAGAATGGAAGACGAGTTCCATTCCATTGTCCTTTTTCATAACCTTGGTTGTTTCGATATTGTGGTTAGGTGTCTCGTGTCTGGATGACTCTCTGGAAGGCTTGGAGCTGGAGGGATCTGCACCGGGAAAACCTCAATGGTTTCTTGCCTTGGAAGGGATGGTCCATCACTTGAATGCATGGCCACAAATCCTGAATGTTGGACCAAGTCACCTTCTTGTTATGCAAGGTCTTGTTCTCATTGATGATCCGGGTCAGTTGTTGTGACAGCCCAGCTGGAACTGTCTCCAAGAACTTCCTCCTCAACTCCTTGCTGTCTCGAGTGCTTTATTTGGGAAGGCCTGGTGAGCCAGAGTCTCGAGTCTTGCAGCATATACATCTGGTGTCTCTCCAGGCTTCATTGTCGCATTCTTGAATTCTGACACCTTGCCAGTTGTGAAGGTTTTCTTCATTCTCTTGTAGCATGCCAACAATCTAGCCTTCATCTCATCATATGCCACTGCAACCCCCATAAGCATTATACAAATCCCTGAATTTCCTGTAGATGTTTTCCAAGTGTTCCAGTCCAGTCTCTCCGTTCACAAGTAAACTTGGCTGAGCAATGACGTTCAAAGGCTTCTAGATATTCAGGAAAAGATCTTCCACTTGACACATCAAATTCATCAAGATCTGGAGCACTGGTAGGATAAACTCCTGGTGCCATCCTTGAACCGTTGTTACTCTTGAAAGTGGAGGAACGCTTAGTACGTTTGACCTTCCTCTCAGCATCTGGAAAACTGGAGGTCTTATCTGAAGAACTGGAACTGGAGCTGGTGCCATCCTTGAACCGTTGTTACTCTTGAAAGTGAAGGAATGCTTAGTACATTTGACCTTCCTCTCAGCATCTGGAAAACTGGAGGTCTTATCTGAAGAACTGGAACTGAAGCTGGTTGATCTATTGCGTTGTGTCTTGATGGGTTTAGGAGATGCCAGCTTTGTCTTTTCTTTCTTGAAAGTTCGTGTTCCTCTGCTGGTACCTTCTTCCCTGTTCAAGACACTCTCTACATCATCCAGACTCTCAAGCTCGGGCATTGAGTCATGAGAATCTCTCTCTAGATTCAGCCTATCCTTCTGCTGCTGCTTCCTCATCAGCTGGTCCACCTGTTGCTGCCAATATGAATTCTGAAGATTCAATTCAGCGTTTTCCCTTGATAATTGGTCATACCTAGTCCTTAATCCTGTTTACATCCTCGAGTTGTTTCCACTTATGTTCCCATGCTTGCTTTGACTCTTCCATGGTCTGCTGCTGGGTCATGAGAGCCATAAGCTGACTGATCTGGTCTTGCAATTCTTGAAACTCAGCCATCTCAGGTGTCTCGCTGGGTGCCTCAGTAAACTAGCCAGCGTAATTTCCCGGGTCTGAGCACCAAAAGTATGTTGCGGGGAAAGCGAATGAACTTAACTAGAATACCGTAACTTGGCTACTTCTTGATGACGGGAAACGAGAAGGTCCCGGGCGGTGAAGTTTTTCTCACCTCCACTGACTGTCACTGAGGTGGCAAACGAGACTCACACAGCTGAACCAAGAAATGGACTCGACCTGCTAGCTATTCCAAAGATTAACACTGTGTCTGAGTCGGGTCCACTTGAGAACCTGGAAAACCCTGGCTTCAGGAAAGGTGTGTGCAATGTACACCCAGCAATACTTGAGGACTTCAGCTGAATATGGGTGTACAACACAAGCAAGCAAGACTTTAGCAGACTGATCGTGAAATAAACCAAATGTGACTGGATGAGAAAAGCAGATATTACCCTCTGAATTGTAAATCCTTGAAAGTAATGACCCCAGTCTATGAGGACAAAGGCTAAAAAAAACTAGTTGGTAGAATTCTAAGGGTTTATTAGCAATTAACTTGAATTATTTACAAGAGCTAGAATGGGTTATGAGCTTGAGTCTAAACATGGCTTAAGATCAAGAACTGGAACTTCAAAAAAAACCTGAAAGGGTATGTTATACAGTGGTAAAAATACTGGACAACAAAAATAGAATTTCTAGAAAAAGATAAAAAAACTTAACCTATGCTAGAATGGTACAATTAGACAATACAATCGACCTCACTGGACCTAACATCCTTAAGCTAGACTTGAGGTCAATCCAATCACACCTATCTATTATAGTTAAGCCATGGAGAAGCAAAACCTGAAACTATTGGTCCTAGCAATACCTTAGCCTGCACACCGTTATGCACAGGCAATGTCCATTATCACAAGGCACACTGTTTTTCTTGAGTTTTCTTTTTCTTAACTGTGACTAAAAAAACCATGCCAGTTTGTAAGCATTGAAGGCAAAATGGATCTAAACAAAAGTACTGAGCTAGTCAGGCATTAAGCAAGACTAACTCCATCAATATGGGGGTTACATCCTGAAACAAGAAGAAAAGATATTAGTCAAGATAACCCCACTACAACGGTCCATATCAATTGCGGACCAAGTCACAATTTACATCCATATACATTACAATATATATATACTTAGGAGGAAAAGTGTAGGTGTGGCTGTAAAGACTGTACAGTAATGTAGAAATGTGTGTGCACCCATTTTGGGTCTCCCATTTAAAGGTGTTTGTGGGGCAAGTGAAGATCATGAGTTTTTCAATACCTCACAGTACTATGGGGGGCACCGCTCGGCAGAGGAATCTCTTTAAATAGGGTGTGTAAGGACAGAGAGTATCCCCTAACCCAAGATGCTGCCTCCCTATATCCCACAACACCTGTGTTGAGCTGTGGGATCTATCACCCAAATGCACATAATATATATGAAATAAACTAGTACCATTCATGCAATAAAAATGGGCTTAAACACCATCACCAGATGTCCCTTGCAGACATCAAACTATCCAACCTTCTTCTGAAAGAATCAAGTGTATCTAAAGTCACCACTTCTTCTGTCAGACTGTTCCAAAATTTAATTATTCTGTTTGTAAAACTATGTTTTCTTAAATTTGTTCTACATCTTGGCTTAAATAATTTCATACTATGACCTCTAGTCTGATTATTGTGATCTTCAATGAAAAGAGACTCAAAATCTATCTTATCCAACCCTTTTATCATTTTATACACCTCTATCATATCACCCCTTAACCTCCTCCTTTTTAATGAGAACATGCTTAGATACGCCAGTCTTTCCTTATATGTCAATTGTCTTAGAGATGGGATCATTCTTGTTGCTCGTTTCTGTACTTTTTCCAGTTTTTCAATATCTTGTATCAAATAGGGACTATTAAATTGAATGCAGTATTCGAGGAGGGGTCTCACATATGAAATGTAAAGTTGCTTTATAATATTGGGTGATTTGTATTCAATGTGTCTGCATGAGATTGAGTCTAGCATTTGCTTTATTTCTGATTACCATACAGTGATTTGAGGGTTTAAGTTCATTTGTCACAGTGACACCCAAAGATAGGGCTTATAGGCTACATAAGTGCGATAAAGACAATTTGTGGTTACGAAACAACTACATATCTCTAAGGCATGAAGCAAAAAGTATAATAAAAAAGTCCAAGCGCAAATTTGAAATCTCCATAGCTCATGACGGTAAAGAAAACCCCAAGTGATTCTTTCAATATGTCAATAATAGAAATCCAGTAAAAAGTGTCTTGGGGCCTTTGAAAAATGTAAACAGAGATCTAGTTTCTGAAAACAAGGAAATGGCTACCTTGCTAAACAAATTTTTTACGTCAGTTTTTACTATAGAAGATGTAACGAATATCCCTACAGTCATAGACATAATACCTTTTGATAATGGTAATATTTTGGATAATATCGTGGTTAGTGAAGGGGAGGTAATGCACTATATTGATAAAATGAAAACGCGTAAATCACCGGGGCCGGATTCCATATATCCCATACAACTAAAAGAATTAAAAGATAGCATTGTTGTGCTGCTAACAAAGATTTTGAATGCGTCTATTTCTGAGGGGTGCGTACCAGATAATTTCAAGTTAGCAAACGTAACACCTATCTTTAAGAAAGGCGATAAAGGTGCGGTGGGAAATTATAGGCCAATCAGTTTAACGTCTGTTGTAGGTAAGCTACTGGAATTAATAATTAGGGATTGTATAGTCGAACAATTAGAATTGCATAAACTAGTTAGAAATACGCAGCATGGTTTTAGGCGAAACAAATCTTGCTTAACTAATCTTTTAAAAAATTTTCAAAGCGTGGTTGACATTTATGATAGACATCGGGTGGTTGATGTAGTGTATTTAGATTTTCAAAAAGCGTGTGACACCATGCCGCACAAAAGACTCATTGAAAAAACTAAGGCTCATGGAATCAGGGGTGTAGTAATAAATTGGTTAGAAGAGTGGTTGTGAGGTAGGAAACAGAGGGTGGTCATTGATGGAGCGGAGTTGTGTTGGGCTAATGTAGTGAGTGGCGTTCCTCAGGGTTCTGTATTGGGCCCCTTGCTTTTTCTTATATATATTAACGATTTAGATGTCAGCCTAGTCAGTACAGTTTCAAAGTTTGCGGATGACACGAAGCTGGGTGGTAGGGCGATTAATGATGAAGATAGAGGTAAAATCCAGGAAGATCTGAATAAAATCGTTGATTGGTCAGTCACATGGCAAATGAGATTTAATGTTGATAAGTGCAAAATTTTGCATATAGGTTCACGTAATGGTAATTTTGCATATAGTATGTCAGAGAAAGATTTAACAAGCGTAGAGCAGGAAAAAGATTTAGTAGTTATAGTCACTGGTGATTTAACCCTTTCAGTGCGTGTGGTAAACTATGTTTACCCTAAAAAAGCCTGACTCAGGACGCATGGTAAACTATGTTTACTATTAAAAATCTTCTCTCAGGACGCATGGTAAACATTGTTTTCCACGTTTAGTAAACAGTCTATGAACCCCTTCGTTCCTATTAGAACAATGTAGTTATTTCCCTGACTAATATTAGACATCAATATGGTGGTATTTGGCATCTTTTTTTATTTTCTGACTCTCAGCTCACCAGAGGGGGGAGTGAAATAGACTCCCCCAATCAGTTCAGCATGGCATCCACAAACAGTAATAAGCGTAAAAAATCCTCTCTAGTTGAGAATGAGATAAATGAATATCTCTCAATGTGTTCTGAAAGTGATATAGAATGTGAAAGTGAGGATGACTGGGCGCAAGATAATGTACGGGATATTATACAAAACCGATCAAGTAGTGACGATGATGAAGAAAATGTGGTACTTTTGGAAAGAGATCTGCCTAAAGCAACAAAATCGAGCAAGAATTTTGAATGGCAGGAAATTGGTGAAAATATAGGCTGTACCAGAGGTGGGTGGCAGTTTACTGGTGAAAATAAAGTGCTCTTCAATGGTCAAACTCATACGATGTATGATGTTTTTTGTGAAGTTTTTCCCAAAGAAGTAATTGAGCTAATGGTTACAGAAACAAACAAATATGCGACTCAATTTCTGGCTGCTACACCTAATCTGAAATCAACATCTCGGTATAGTGCATGGGTCCCAACTACGTTTACAGAAATGAAGCAATTTATAGGGCTTTTACTTCTCATGGGTATTATACAAAAACCCAAGATAGGTATGTATTGGTCAACCGACAGTTTTTATGCTACTCCAGTATTTACAGCAATCATGAAAAGAGAGATTTACCAACATTCTTTCTTTTTTGCATTTTGCTGACAATGCAGATGAGACGTTGAAGGAAAGAGGGGGGAAGATGGTGAAATTGCATGACTTTATTGAGTTGATGACATCTGCTCTTGAATCAAAATATTCAACTTGTCAGAATCTAAATTTGGATGAATCTTTGTTGCTGTGGAAGGGCAGACTCAGTTTCCAGCAATACATAAAAACAAAAAGATCACGTTTTGGGATAAAAATTTTCAAACTTGTGGATGAAAATTGGGTTACTTTGAAATATAAAATATATACCGGGACCATGGAAACTGTTGCTGATTTTTCTAAGACTGAAAGTATTGTAGTAAGTATGATGGAAAAATATTTAGGAAAAGGTCACAACGTCTTCACTGATAACTTCTATACATCACCAAAACTATACAAATACCTTAGTGATAATAAAACTGATGCCGCAGGGACTGTTAGAAGTAATCGTAAGGGCTTATGCCATGCTATGAAAACTATGAATGTGGCAAAAGGAAAGAAACTTGCCTTTGAGACTCCTGAACTGCTTTCCCTTGTGTTTCATGACAAGAGAAGAGTTTGCATGCTCTCCAATTACACTGGTATGCATATGAAATTTTTTTGTCTGCTGTGAGGGTTTTTTCAATTCATATTATATAATTTGACCATGCTGAATTCGAAAATGACATTGGTTTTCCTCAATCTCAGGTCAGGTTTTTTCTCTATTGGCCATTTATTATAAGTCCAATTTTATCCCCAAATTTATTGATTTTTTTAGCTTAAACACTGTAGATACTAGTAATATTATAAGAACACTCGTGAAAAATGAAAACATTGTGTGAATAAATACTTTTATTCATACAATGAATATGGAAAAAAGTTTATTGAGGAAGGAATGAAGTTTTTTTGGCTTTCCATCTGTGTTTTTCTTTGGGCACGTCTCGCTTCAAACACCAGCAATAGTCCGCCAGCATATTGATATCCCAGTTTCCCTGGTACCTGTCTTCCATTATTTTGATATCTTGGTGAAATCGTTCACCCTGTTCCTCACTATAATCCCCACAATTTTCAGGAAAATAGTCCAAGTGGGACCACAAAAAGTGCATTTTTATGGACATGCGCGACCCATGAGCTTTGAAAGCTTCCATCAAGTTTTCGACAACGGACTCGTATACTGGACTTCTACGCTTGCCAAGAAAATCAGTGACAACTGATTTGAATGCCTGCCAGGCATTCTTCTCAGTTAGAGTCATTGCGTTTTCGAACTGAGTATCCTTGATCAAAGTTCGAATTTGAGGACCATCAAAAACCCCAGCATTTAGTTTAGCATCAGATATATGAGGAAATTTACTCTCGAGATATCGGAATGCTGAACCCTCCTTATTCATTGATTTGATGAAATTTTTCATCAAGCCCAGCTTAATATGAAGTGGTGGGAGCAAAATTTTTGTTGGTGGTACAAGGGGCACTGAAACGACATTATGCAACCCAGGTTCAAAATTCTCTCTGGATGCCCATTCACGCTGTGCATAGTGCTTCTCATCCGCTCGGCTATCCCATTTGCAGAGGAAACATGGGTATTTCGTGTATCCCCCTTGCATTCCCAATACAAATGCCACAATCTGAAAAAAAATGAAAATATTTAAAGAATTTAGAGAATTTGTTCTATCAGATAAAAAAATCTATGCATTGGACTGTATCACTTCTGTGGGGAAGTTAAGTGTTCTTATACACTCTCAAATAACCTTTGGAAAAACAACATAGTCAATAGCAATAGTTTACTTATGATATTAGTATTACCTTCAAATCTCCACAGATCCTCCAGTTATGTTGGTCGTATACGAGAGCATCCAGTAAAATTTTCATGTTATCGTAGCTCTCAGTAAGTTGTACGGAATGTGCTACAGGGACTGATGCAACCCTATTCCCAATGCTGAGAAGTACTGCTTTCAAACTTCGTTTAGACGAGTCTATAAATAGCCTCCATTCTGATGCGTTATATGGCAGGCCCAAGGATTCGATTAGCCCCTCAACATTGCAGCAGTACACTAAGGAAGAGGTATTTTCGTGCACTGCAAAAAACTTGCGGAATTCTTCCTCTCGTTTCCTATACCAGGAGAATGTTGTTCCCGGAGCCAGCAAGTTGCTCCATCTTCTCAAATTTTCAATGCATGTCTTGCAGCACATATGAGGGGCGAAATTTTTGTCCTGGTCCCCTAGCTTAATTCCAAAGTATGCTCTATACATTGTCTTCACAAATTTAGTGATTTGGGACTGGTTATTTGGCATGGTAACTGTCCCACATATGTAGCAGAATCTATTGGGATCATTTTTACACGCTCTATTCATTATGAAATATTTTATCTATATGCCTGAAAAGTAAAAAAAGATATTATACAAGTGATGATATATGTTACTATTCCAATTCCGCTTTGACAAAATCACGAAAAATTCTATTTTACTTATGAGGCCATAGCCGGATAACCTGAGCTGATTGAGAAAAATGGATTGCAGATTCGAAATCAGCAGGAAATACTCTATAAGAATCACTTACAAAACCCTTGACAGCAAAATTGATGCATACCAGTGTTACCATTTGAACAGTGATGTGACAGTAACACATAGATCAAAGGAAGGTCGAGTCAAAAAAAACCATTCCATCTTGCGTACATGAATACAACAAACATATGGGATATGTAGACTGAACAGACCAAATACTGCATTATTACTCTGTCCCAAGAAAGTCTCTAAAATGGTATAAGAAGCTGGCAATGCATTTGATTCAGGTCCAAGTACTAGATGCTTATGGAATTTATAATCTCATAAAAAAGGGAAAAGTTCCCTTTCTAGACTTTTGCCATGAGATTATAAAAGGACTGACATCTGCAGATGAACCTAACTTGAAGAAATCAGTAGTTCCAAGACTAGTTGGAAAACATTTTACGAAGAAAATTACATCAAATTCTGAATGTACCCCAAGACGAACAAAGAGATGCAGGGTATGTTATGCCCATGGGATAGAAAAACGAGTACGTTTTCAATGCGAGACATGCCCCGATACCCCAGGGTTATGCGCAGAACCATGTTTCAAAATTTATCACTCAGCATTTAACTTTTAGTTAACTAAATAAAGATATCTCTATTTTATTTCATTTTAACCTTTATCTTTTTGTTACCCATGAAAAATTGAAAATATTATTGATAGAAAACCTATTTTAAAGGAAAACAAAAGACGAAGCAAAAAAATAATTCGTTTATTTTCTGGCGCATTTATACACGCAGCTTTCGTTCAGGGGTATTAGCGTGACACGCACAGGGCGTATCAGAATGGGACGCAGCAAAAGGGTTAAAAGTAGCGAAACAAAGTACAGCAGTGGTCAATAAGGTGAACAAAGTGTTAGGTTTTATAGCTCGAAATTTTGAGTACATATCACGCGATATTATAGTTCCTCTTTATAAATCATTAGTTAGACCCCATTTGGAGTACGCGGTCCAGTTTTGGAATCCGCATATGCGCAAAGATATAGACAAAATTGAAAGAGTTCAAAGACGAGCAACTAAGATGATTCCGTAGCTTAGGTCAAAGTCGTACGAGGATAGGCTTAAGGAGTTAAAATTGACAACACTCAAGACTAGGAGGCTAAGGGGTGATCTAATCCAGGTTTTCAAAATTATGAATGGGTTCAATAACGTAGATAGAGATAGCTTTTTCGAAATATCTCAATATAATAGGACTAGAAATAATGGGTGTAAGTTGACAAGTAGAAGGTTCGAGACAGCAGTTGCCAAAAACTTTTTTATGCATAGAATAGTAAATAGCTGGAATAGTTTGCTGGTAGAAGTAATTAGTAGCACGTCTATAAACATGTTTAAAAATCGATTAGATGCATATGTTGATAGATTGGGTATAGTTTAAGGTAGTAAAATTAAGGCTTTGTGGTGATAGATCCCACAGCTCAACACAAGTGTTGTGGGATATAGGGAGGCAGCATCTTGGGTTAGGGGATACTCTCTGTCCTTACCCCATTTAAAGAGATTCCTCTACTGAGCGGTGCCCCCATAGTACTGAGAGGTATTGAAAAACTCATGATCTTCACTTGCCCCACAAGCACCTTGAAATGGGAGGCCCAAAATGGGTGCACAGTCTAGGGTGGTCCAAAAAAATTTTTTTTCTTTTCTCTAGATTAGAACCCAGCATTTTGATATGCCTATGGATGTAATTTTTACATAAAAATTTCAACTAAATCAAACAATATTTAGAGGTTGCACAAAGCATGCAAAGATCATTCGTTTCATCATTTACTTAACGGCCGCGTGCTGCAGTGTTCAACCTGTGCACTGTGCATGTTTAATGTCAAATTACAACATACTGTAACTTATTTATTTAAGCACAATATACAGCTTCAAATTGTGTCTGCTCATTTAACATTTTTGAACTTACAGTAAATAATATCAGTTGCTCCCACCACCAGTAAATGCGCTATATCAACTATAATAATGTTAAAAACCATCAATTCATGTCTGTGAGTCAATGGAGCCATGCAGTAAGTTAGAAATACTTACTATCAGTGAAAACTTTTATGTTGCATAAGAATAGCTGTCAAATTGTCAATACTGCATAAAATCTAGAATGACATGCTAACTTTGTTGGAAATATTTAGTTAACAGGAGAACTGTCTTTCTGAATTCCAGCTATGAGACCGAGTCCACCCACAACAGTGCTTTTTTTCGAGTCAGGATACAATTTTCGATGTTCTTGTACAACTTGGAGTAGAAATTGCTTCTGGTCTTCATTTTTCGTCAGAAATGCATTGAAGTCCTGGATCAGTTTCACTCCTCTTTCTGCTGTGTCATTCACAACTTTTAGTGACCGAATTACCCTCTCTGCTTTCTTGAAATCTTCATTATCATTCCACGTTTCATGCGGCATCGACAGAAAAGATTGTGGCAGACCAAGAATGTTGAAAAATGTCTTCGTATTCATTGTAACGAAAGAGCTGAGCTGCATGTCTGCATATTCACCAGTGCCATCCAGTCGGTGTGGTGGTTCTTCTGATCCTTCTTTCTCTCGCATGTTTACCAGCATCTGCATTTTCTGCTGGGGATCAACTGTCATGTCGAAGAAAGCAAGGCCCACCATAACCTTACTCAGGTACCACAAATGTCTGCTGAAAGCAGTCACTGCTGCCTGCTTGACAACTGGATTGACATTGTATTGTGTCAATCTCTTTAGAAACTGCAGATCATTTGCAGGGCTTGGGCAGCCAGTGGGGCTTGAAACCACACTGTGATGTAAATGTCTGACATGAACAACAAGAATTGGAATATTCCATGTTCTTGTGATGGCTTCATCTTGAACTCTCTCCTAAACATCCACATTTTGTAACAGTAAAGTACTCGTGCCATCCAACGGGCACTGTGCAGTGCACCAGGTGCCTGGAAGTGAATCCCCCGTGCTGGAGTTCCACCAAGGAATATGATGACAAGTTCCAAAAACTCCCTGTAATCATCCCGTGGTTGGCACATTTTCAGATTCTGTATTGCAAACTGTAATTGCGCTCTCTAAACGAGTCAATCTCCATCATCCCAGCAGCTGTAAGATATGAACTTTGATCAATCCAAGACCACTGCTCTTTAAAGCGTTTGAAGATGGCCATGTCAGGTCCAGATGAGGCAGATGTTATTTTCAGTGCAGTGAAAACCTTCTGTAGAACAATTTCCATCACATGATGATGGCATGCGAAATGAAGTAGACTTTGCCCAAGGGCTCTCTCTATGAGAACACATGCACCACTGAGACGTCCTGTATTGCTTGCAGTCGTGTCAAAACACAGACCCTTGACCTTTTGGGAAAGATTCCAGTCATTCAGACAGGATACAACAGCATCAGCTTGGGCTTGGCCTGTTCCAGATGCAAGTTTTGGTACACCAAACAAACAATCAACATCAATTCCTGTCACAATCACAGGTAATCGGTCGATTTTCTTGCGCCCAGTAAGGTCAGGAAGCAATTTTCCGTCCCAGTGAACAGTCAATGGTGCTTGGGGATTGCATGAAGTTTTTGCATCAGCTGCTGTTTTTGCTCTGTGGATCGTGCACGTTGAATCGAGCTACGGCTTAGTGTTATCTCATCAACATTATGGCCAAGCGAATGAGCTGTAGCGGCTAACAAGTGCACCGCCTGGCGATCTGTAACTTTTGACATATCTAATGCTACTGTGACATCTTTTGAGAGCACTGTCTTTCTTTCGGTGCTGCTTGCAAATCTTTCCCTCTTTCGTGACTTATCCATTTCCATTTCTGAGTCTGCACATTGTTCAACTATATCTTCACTTGAGCTATCAGAAGAAAAAATCAACTCACTACTGCAACTTGAAATTAGTGCCTGTTGTTCCTGCTTTGATTTCTGCCAAAACCTTTCAAATGATTCTTTCCTTTTGGCTTTCTGCTCTTGTCTCTCTGTCCATGCTTTATCTTCACTTGCCATATATCCTTTCCGACCTTCTCTCTGACTGGCTAGAAACTCCAGGTCTTCTGTCAGTTCTGTTCATTTCTCAGCATCTTGATGAGCTACAGTGCCCGCGAAAAGTATCCGATCACCCTTGAAATTTGTATTTTTTACATAAAAAACAATGTTTAAATGTATACTAACCTTATATTAGTATTTTGTCATCTGTCCTTTGGTTTGGATGACTTGTTCTAGACGTTTTGGCATGGATTTAATCAAGTTTTGACAAACTTCCACTGATATTTCCTTGCACCATACCTTTTTGATGGCCTCTTGTAATTTTTTGACTGAGCCAGTGTCGTGGCATTCAACCTTATTTTTTATTATTAGCCACAGATTTTCTATCGGATTGAGATCTGGACTATTACCAGGCCAATCCAAAATATCAAATTTATTGTCAGTAATCCATTTTGTCACTATTTTGGCCCTGTGACATGGTGCACCATCATGCATGTATGTTTTTGTCCTTTGGATTGCCATTGCCATTGGAAGTTTATCCTGTAGCATTGCTAAATACCGTGCACCATTCATAGTTGTGTTCTTCGGAAGAAAATATAAGTTTCCACGCCCATAGTAACCGAAACAACCCCAAACCATCACACTTGGAGGTTGTTTCATTGTCTTTAGGGTGTATTTAGGGTCCATCCTATTTGAGCCAATAGGCCCGAACCTTTTTTGGACAACTTCTGAATGTCAAAAATGTCGACTCATCGCTAAATAAAACCTTCTTCCAGTCATCAACAGTCCAATGAATGTATTTTTTACAAAATGCGACACGTTTTTTACGCATTTTTTCATTAATGAACGGTTTCTTAGCAGCATGGCGAGATGGTAATCCGAGTTCTTTTTGGAGCCACTCCTGGATAGTTCGTTCAGAAACACCAGATAACAAATTATTCATATTAAATTTTATTTCTTTCGCAGTTATTGTTGGGTTTTTCAATACTAAACGTTTCATAAGTTTGTCTGTTCGCGAATTTGTTTTTCTCGGTCTGCCAGATCATTTTTTAGGGACTGGCGTGGTTAGGCCACCATTGTTCTTAGCCTGTGAAACCCATAAATTAACGGTACTTTGGGATATGTTTAATTCCTTAGCTATCTGTCTCTGTGATTTCCCACATGCATGCAAAGCAACAATAGCACCTCGACAATCACTCTTAAGTTGTTTTTTAGCACACATTATATATAAATTTTATTTACACCACTTTCTGTAAAAAAAAAAAAAAAATCAAGAAATTTACACAAACAGTGAAATCTGACAAATTTGAGACACAGCCACCCGCAACGAAGGCTACCAGAACACTAATTTGAGAATGCGTTGGATAGCTCTCATATCAGTGAGCAACCTCAAAGTTACCAGATGTCGCTAGAACAAATAGAAAGTGAATTACGTGTCTCTGAATATCAAGGGAAAATATTGTATTTTCTTGAGTGATCGGATACTTTTCGCGGGCACTGTATGTCAAACAGCTTACCAAGCTTTGAATTGAACTGTGCTTCATTAGAAATTTGTTTCTGGGTACGATGGTTTATGGCCTTCTTCAAACACTGCCATTCTGCATGTACTTTCAGAAGCCGCTTTTCTATATCATAACTGAGAGCAGTTGGTATTCCAGCCTTCAGCCAAAAACTAAGGACTTCTGATACAGTTATGCATGCACTTTCTTTGAGTGTCTTTTTCTGTTCTGTATGATGATAGAAAAACACTGACGATGTTTCACGAAGTAACGGAAGTTTGCTGTGTTGGACGATTCTCTCATTCACAGGACCAATCAACCAAATATGAGATTTTGATCTTGTCTTTGGCTTATTGTCATCTGCAGTTTGAATGCTGCATTTGCTGCTACATGCCATGCTTGAACTCAGTGAAGTTTCCTGAAAAAAATAAATAACAATCAAAGGCTGTTTTTCAAGAAAAAAAATGTCCCATCACCATCGTCCACCTCAGTCGAATGCCCGAACCTGTCCCACCTCCGTTATAGGTGTTTCCCTTTTTTGTCCAGCATACCCATACCCGAGCGACTACAGTCAATAATCGCCGAAGGCCCCCGCTTTTCAACGGAAGCGATTTTCTCTTTCCTCACCCACTCTCATCTATTTACCGCATCTAAATCCATACCCGTCCTCCCACATATCCAGTAACCGAATCTTCTTCCCCCCCCCCCCCCAAATCTCACTACCACCACCCCAACGATACCACCCACTCACTGTCTCACCGAGATGTGTACCACCTTCTCTAGGTATGAATCGGCGGTTAAATTAACGGCATACTAACAAAAATCTAGGATTAATGTCCACTAATATTGTGTAATATTGTCCATTAATATTGTTTAATATTGTAATACATGTTTTAACTATTAATGATATTTATTTATTTATTTATTTATTTATTTATTTATTATTAATTTATTATTAATTTATTATTAATTTATAACTAGCTGCTTATTTTAATAAGAGCCCAGTAAAGCCTAAAGCTTAAGGGCCAAATTAAATAAAATAAATAGTCGAGCTTCACAATTATTCATGTCATTATAAATTGAAAAAAAATATTTATTTTATTATTATTAATAAAGGTTATTCTATCTATCTATTCTATTCTATCTATGTGACCTTGAAAATTAGGTCAATTAGTAAGGGGAGACATAAATATGCAAAGATAAGCTTATAGTGCTCTATCCAAAGTTGACACCTGTCATGGCTGTACTTAACCAAAATTTAATTTATGTTTGTTAATAATTTTACTGTGTTCAACACAAACCTTAACCCAACAATGCACAACAAACAAATTCCAAGAAGATATCTGAACAAGACACCTGTACCCATACCATACCGGACTTTGAATACTAAGTTTATTTTATTATTTTACAATTATTAACAGAAAATAACAAACCAGCTTCACAGAATTCATAAAACTGTCAGAAAAGAATATTTACAAGCCACTGGCAAATAATGGCAAAATATAGACTGCTTACTGTGGCAAGACTGCAATTTTTGAAACTTCAAGCACCTTGTGCAACCTCTAAATCATCTCAGAATTGCATCAAATTTCACTCGTATTACTATTACATATGTCGTTTTTGATTGCAGGGTTCTAATCAGTCTTTACAGCCATACCTACACTTTTCCTCCTAAGTATATATATTGTAATGTATATGGTGGTAAATTTTGACTTGGTCCGCAATCGATATGGACTGAGACTTATTTTTGGTTGGCAAGGTACTAGTATTGATGGATACCGTAATGAAATTGACTGGATTCTTTGGATCTGACATATTTGCATGTTGGTTATAAATAGATATAGAGTGCAACATATTTGTGGATAGTAGTCTATTATGACTTGATCCTCTGGATTGAGAGATTCTATCTTTAGTTTTAAATCGATAATTAATTAGTTTTAAATTGATAATTATTTAGTTTTGTAAAAATTGGTTGTTGCCAATGTACAGGCAGTTCTTACATAAATTTCTTATGTTCTTGTGGTTCGGAACCCACGTAAAATTGTAGGTCCCCTCTGCCACCACGGAGGACATACACAATACACAATTATGACACGTGACCTTATTAATAAGCAAACAACCACAAGGAAAAGGAAACACAAAGTCCGAGCGCTTTCGTGATATATTCACATTATCAAGGAGGAACAGAAAATAGGAAATTTTCTGTTCCTCCTTGATAATGTGAATATATCACGAAAGCGCTCAGACTTTGTGTTTCCTTTTCCTTGTGGTTGTTTGCTTATATATATATATATATATATATATATATATATATATATAGAAAATTATTTCACGAAAGTAACATGTGAAAAATATTTATGATGAATAAAACCACGAAGGAAAGGAAACAGAATAGTTTTTGTTAATATCCAAAATACATTTTTCTAATGTATTTTGGTGTCTTTAGTTCCTATATGACCTTCATTTCTAGATAGCAAAAATGAACCAAAACATAGGAAAACTTTAATGTTTCATAACTTTGTTTTGGTTCATTTGCGCAAGATATGAAGGTCATATTTGAACAGAACACACCAAAATACATTAGAAAAATGTATTTTGGATATTAATTTAAGTGTTGGTGAAACATTCAGTAATTACCAAAGCTGTTTGGATATAGGTCTGTATTTTGGTGTGATGCAGTTTTTTTCCAGGAAGAGGTCTAAACTCAGGTTGTTTTATGCACTGAAAAATATCTGAACATATCAAAAAATTTTTTGTTTATTTCTAGGCATCATCTTTACTAGAAAATAGTTTAGCCCAACACAATAACAACTTTATTTGTTGTAATTGTATTTTGCTCTTATTTATCCAGTACTGTATGTTGTGACTGAAATAAATGCTACTATTTTGTACTGTTGGGGAAAAAAGTTCACCTAGAAACAAAATTTCTAAAAACATAAAAAAAAACTGTATTATATTTGGAAAACATGCAGTTATTCAGGCTTATTGAGGTTATTCAAGTCAGATAAACAATTTTAAGCTATATTTTTTAATCAAGTTTTGAAAAATATCACCTTCAAGTTTGCTAATTATGCTTAAACTATTTTCAAAGCTACCAAAGTAGCTAGCCTATGTTCCTTAAACTAAAATATATAGTATTTACACAATTTATTCACATTCATTCATGAAAGTGTACAATTTTTTCTTGAAACTAACTGAGGAGCTACTATTTACCATATATAGCAAGTTATTCCATGACTAAAAAAGTGTTTTTGTAGATTTCATTTACGAGTCTGTTTTCTAATTTTCCTATGTCCTCAAGTTCTTCTGTCAGACTCTAATAAGAAAAAGTTACATCTAAATTGCCTAAACCTGAAAATATTTTGAACATTTATGATATCTTCCCTCAAACAGTCTCTCAAAACTAAACATGCCCAATTCCTTTAATCTTTAACTGTATTCTAACCTTCTCTAACTAGGGGTGTAAGTTGGGTTGCCCTACATTGCACACCTTCAAGTACATCTATATTGTGCCTGTGGTGAGGTGACTAAGTTTGAATACAGTATTCTAAGCAAGGCCTAATGCAAGAATTATATAATCAACAGATGACTTTCTTACTTTTGCAACTAACATTTCTCTTAATAATACCTAGCATTTTATCTATGTGCTCTATTCCTAAGCTCTAAGGACTGCTTAGAAAACTTTAGATCACTAATAACTGTAGTACCACCAAGATCCTTTCCCTGATAACATCCTTCACCCACTTTCCCTGCATCTCATAGCTAAAGTTTTCATTATACCTGCCAAAATGGAAAATTTTTCAGTTTTGAACACTGAATTGCATCTGCCATTTACTAGCCCACACAATTAATCTATCAAGATCTTTTTGTAGTAGTTTATAAGAATTTTCTATATATGTAATGGGCAACTAATTTTCGTATCTGCAAATTGAGATGCACAATAAAGAGAGTGGATCTAACACTGATCCATGTGGTAACCCACTTTTCATTTTCTACCACCCTGACTCCTGACCATTTAAAATTACTCTATTCTCTGTCTTCTAACCTTTCTTCAATTCAATTTATGACTGACCCCACTATTCCATGAGCTTTTAATTTATATAGAAGTCTCCTATGTGGAACCTTGTCAAATGTCTTACTAAAATCCAAATAAATAACATCTACATCATGTCCATCATCAACCTGATCAGCTACAAATTCTAAAAAATCTGAGAGCTTAGACAAACAAAACTTTTCTGATCTAAATTTATGCTGGGAACTTAAATTAAGATTAAGGTTATCCAAATGCTAACATACTGTTTTTACAAAGTGTGTGAAGTTAATTTAATTTTAAAAATTTAAGGATGTCATGATACAGCACAAAAACAACATTAATTTCATGTATTATTAAACAGAAGTTGCATGTAAATGTAGTTCTATTTTAATCCAATCAACCTTTTTTCTCTCCTTCAGTTGGTGTGGCCCATGCAAACTTCTTGGACCTCGATTGGAAAACATAATTGGAGGAAAGGAAGACAAAGTACATTTGGCTAAAATAGATATTGACAGTGTTTCAGATCTCGCATTGGAATATGGGGTAAAGTTTTTGTTGTTTTAAACTTTAAATGAATTTGAATAGTATTAGGTTTGTCTTTGCACTATTTTTAATTCCATTTTCATTGTTGTCATAAACTATCATGAAAAGTACCCTACCTTAGATTGGAAAGGTACCATTCTAATTGTTTTGTATTTGGAAAGCATAATTTCCACTTATTGTACAAATTTTTTTTTTTTTGCAAATATGGGGGACTCAAAATAAATTTTCTATACTTAAGAATAAAGTATGTACATTAAATTGTAAATGTACAATTCTAATTATTGTATGTTTGTAAAGCATTTTTGTGTGTGTGTGTGCGCATGTGCACAGTTTAGGTTAATTTTTCTTCCCCAGTCTAAACTGCAACTTTGGGAGTCACAAACTGTGTTGCATACTTAGAAAGCTTTATTACATTACTGTAATTGTAATGCATGCATTTGATCAGTGAACCTCTTTTGGCAGCCTTCTAGTTACTTCAGATATTAAATTTGTTTTTTGTATACATTTAAAAGAGTAACAATGTAATTTTTAGTAAACTCCTGAATGTTTACAATACTTATGTCTTCATATATTCATACAGGTGTCAGCCGTTCCCTGTGTCTTGGGTATTAAGAATGGTGAAGTAGTTGATAAATTTGTTGGTCTTCAAGAAGAAAGAAATATTGATGCATTTGTCAACAAATTAATTGGGAAATAAATTTTCACTCGGTTATCATTTAATAAAATTGATATAAACATAAAATAAAATAACTGTTTTAATATATAGATTTTCTTGATTGTCAAGTAGGTATCAGTCATATTTTGAACTCAGAGCATGTGAATAGTCTTTCAATTAACTTTTTAAGTGTTTTTCTATCATCATCATATGAAATTTATTCCATTTAAAATTAGATACATATTTTACAATGTAAAGCATTGTCTTTGTGCTGTGTTTTTTTTTGTATAAACACTGATGGAATAAGGATTCGTAAATAAATTATTTTGTTTGTAATAGCTTTTGTTCATACATTTGCTTTTCTTTTTGCAATTTGTACTTACAAATTTATGAATTCAGATGTTCAGATATTGAGCAAATACGGAACTAATGTTTATTGTATTGATAACTACCATTAACATAACCTTGGCTGAGTCACTATAATAGTTAATAGTTAATTTATATTTGAGAATTTTTAAATGGTTCCAGATCTACTCATTGTCTGGAAATTTTCAGACCAACCCTAACCTTCGTATATACCTCTCATCCTTTCAGAGGTTCCATGCTGCGATGATTCCTCATTTCACGGAGGTCAGGCTTATATATATACACATAAGAAAACAAATATGTATAAGAAAACACAAACTTGCGGTACATCATGCTCTTGAAGAATCATGCACCAGGAGTGATAATTGGGGATGTCTGCACTATAAACTAACGAAAATTGCAATCAATTGAATATGGATATGGATGTTCTTTGGATTAGTCTAATGCAGAGCATTGTTGCTTTCAGTCCTGATGGACCATGTACGAAAGTTTCGTCAGCACTTTAACCCTTTATTTGCTTGGCAATGCTGCTGCGAGACGCTCATACCCTGAAATGGGTGGAATGGTGCTCTATCTAAAAATATGTTTAACTCTTCATATTTCCATTTAAATTATGAATGTCTTCCCTTTATCACCGGTAGGCAGTTTCTCGTGTCCCCTGGGTCCGTTTTCCTTAATCCTCTGTGGTTATGGATGCTAATTTAATACTAAATACGACAGACCCATAGATCCCCGAAAATGGAATGGATACGAACATGAATTGATTCCTCTCAAAGTACGGATTCGACGGCGGGGGTGTTGCATCCCTCTGTGCCTCTTTCTACAGAACTTGCAACAACAGGTTCCGCCCTCTCATCTAGAGAATTCAACGACTTTTTTGAAGAATGTTAATCAAAAAGATCACCACTCTTGGTCTCCTGGACGACTCCATAGTAGAAGAAATGGGAAAAGAGTTTGGAAGCACTCCGCCCCAAATGAATGTAGTTGCTGATTTTTTCAGTCCTGATAATGCCAAATTTTCTAATCCTTTCTATGTCCTTAAAGCCTTAGACCCAGAGGACAGCATAGTTTCACATGGTAGTTTTGAAATATATGACTCTATTGCTGAAACTTGTGGTGGTGAACCTGAAAAGATTTCACCTTTAAGAAATGGAACCATCTTTATTAAGACTCGAAATCAAGACCACAGAAAACCTTCAAGAAGCTGCGAGTTGCAAGGTTTCAGCAACCCCTCATAAATCATTAAACTCGTGCAAGGGCACTGTTTATAGTCGCCTTCTTAGGAAATACACCCCTTGAGTCCATCACTCGACGTCTAATTAATGTTCGTGTGTCACATGTTCGTCAATTAACTAAAAGACAAGGATCTACAAGAATTCCTATTCCAGTTTATGAACTTACTTTCCAATCAATTAATTTGCCATATAAAATTAGAGCTGCTTTAGAAATTCTTAAGATACGTCCCTCGTACCCTCTCCCCTTGAGATGCTACAAGTGCCAAAGACTTGGACATACCATTCAAAAGTGTAGGAGTCCTTGCTCCATCTGTAGGAATTGTGGTGAAATCTATCATGGGAGTACTTGTGCGCCTACACCGAATTGTGTGAACTGTGGAGATCTTCACCCAGCCTCAGATACAAGTTGTATGAAATACTGGCTTGAAAAGGAGGTTTTTGTAGTAAAACCAAAGCGGAAGATAAGTCATAGAGAAGCCTGCCTATTATGTAAAGGGATCGTATATTGACAATAATAATAGCTGCACATTTGCTTCCATCTTGCAACATTTGAATCCCAAACGTCCTGCTCCAAGTATTCACACATCAAAAACTCCAGATTCTCGACTGAAGCGCAGCCGATCATCATCTTCAACTGAAAACTTTGACGGAATAACTGAACATAGTCAAACTCCTCCTCGGTCATCAAAAAGAATTGAGTGCTCTCCAGAAACCCCCCCCATTCCCTTCCAGATATCAGTCTTTCAAACCTCTCTGTATTCGTGGCTGATGTTCATGCGCCAATGAATCACCCTCTTCATTCTTAGAAACAGGAAGCTGGAAATATAAAAGACACTGACCCTCACTGTGTACCTACATATAGCATACCTTCCCAACGTGCATATGGTATACAGAAGAATACTGATTTGCCTCTTTAACCTCTCCCAAGAGCTAAATTTACCATCACTACTACACAGGCTGATAGTTTAGATGTGGAAGCACTTATGGCATTCCTTCATGGTGCCACTCCCCAGCTAAATCGTCTGTCTTACCGAAGCGGTAAATCCCCTCTTGATTTGCCTGGTCCTCCTGGAACACTGTGGAATAAAACTAAAAAATCTGCATCGCAACTTTCTCAAATCCCTAAAGGCAAAAATGTTGCCAACCAGGTCTCCATGTCCAGACCTGATATTCAACAATCTGTCTCACCAGATGTACAAGCCTCCACTGCTAAAAAATAGTTATACTGCAATGTCATAAAAAAAAAAAGTTCCGACAGTTGTTCCCCACAAATAATTCGTGTCAATACTATAATGGAATAGCTGCAGCTATTTTCCTAATTATGATGCTATTGTTGATCTTGTAACTTGTTACCAGCCATTGTGCTTTTGCTTACAAGAATTAATAATTAGAGCACGCAAATTTTCAGTTTCCCGAGGTTATTTTTTCTATGGATCCATTGGTGAGCGAGGATCTGGTATGTTTATACGTTCTGACATACCACACATGCAACACTTCTTGCGAACAACACTTCAGGTTGTTGCAGTTAAGGTGTTTTCTTACGAAGAAATATATTATTTGCTCTGTATACAAAGGCTGATCTGCGGGAATTATTAAATCAAACCCCCAGGACCATTTCTCTTAGGAGACTTCAATACCCGCCATCCTCTCTGGGATGACATGGTCACGTCTTATTTGGTAGACCCTATAATTTCGCTCATGTAATCTTTCCAGTTGGATATTTTAAATGATGGTTCACCTACTCGTTATCACCTACAAACCGATACATACACTTGTATAGACCTATAACAATCTCGAAGCCTTTGTGCTAAAGCGAATATAACTATAAGGAACTTCCGGTTCTGTACAAGTTTCGTACTTTCTGCAGTAATATAGACGGACAACAACTGTGTGAATTATAAAAAAGGTTCTGGCAGAAGCCTAAATTTGCTGTACAACAGGTCTTTTAGACTCGCATAAATTACCCCCGAGATGCTTAGCTTCGCAAATGTTTGCTACCCGCAATGTCCCGAGCTTCCCGGAGGTAACAAGACGTGTTCAATACAGTCTAATGCAAAGAATTAAAAAATCAACCAACCCGATTATCCAAGCTATCAATGAATCCTGCCGTTTGTCCTCTAAGCTATGAAATTCTTTGTACGAAAACGTGTTTGTAGCTCCACTTAACGTTGACATTACTGTATTATTATTGTATATATTTCTATCCTTAGTATATGAACTGTCATTGTATTAATAATAATTGTCATATGGGCTATAGTCTGCCAATAAACCTTTTCATTTTCATTTATTTTCATATACAGTGTGTGTGTATATATATATGTATATATATATATATATATATATAAATAATGCAAATCCACAAGGAAAAACAATTATTCTAAGGGCTTTCGTGTATTCAGCATTATACCTTGTCAGCGACTGATTGAAGTGGAAAGCGCAGTCTAACGCAATTAAAACTAAAAGACCTCTAGTATCTCGTATTTATGAACATTAGTGTAAATTTGCTGTACAACAGATTCTATAGACTGCTGCGTAAGTTTCTTCCTAGATGCTTAGCTTCTCAAATGTTCGCTAACCGCAATGTTCCGAGCCTCTGAGGTAACAAGACGCGCCCACACAATCAGATATGGGCTTTGACACGAAGTATGAAGCCTGAACCAGAAACCGAGAAAGGAAGTCTCCTACAGTAGATGCAATGTTCATAAAAGTGCATGCTGATAAAAAGTAGAATAATTTCTCACCTTCAATTTATTTAAGGTGTTCCTCGTGTTTCTTCTCTTCAGTATTTAAGAAAGTACCCCAACCCCGTGAATACCCAGAACAGCCGGCTATCCCCTAAATACCACGGTCTAGGTACCCCTTAGAAATAATGCTTTAGCTCTTCTTTGCAATAGATGATCTTGCGCTTCTTTTGATTCTTCTTTGTTATTAGTTCTTATTATTCAGTTTTCCCCCTTGTTTAGAAAGGGTCTTTATTATCTCGTTTATTTATTCAATTTAATCTCTATCTTATTTATATATGCGAGCCTGTCTTTGGGCATATATGCACCATCACCTGTAACAACAATAAAACAATGAAAGTAATGTATTAACAATTCAAATAAAAAGTGTTACTACCCTGAGTATGTGTGTCCTTTTCTTTGAACTACTGGACACAACTCCACCTCCTCATCTGTAGAATAAGAGCGATTTAGTCACATGCCACACAAGAGAAAGCTCAGAGAACCAGCGAACCTTCAGTCTTATCAAGACCAGAGCGAAATTGGTGGATATTATAGGCAACCAATCGTAATGGTGATCCACTGTTCTGGAAGGAGAACAGAAGGAACTATCCATTGTTAGCAACAGCAGCACGCAGGGGCGGATCTATAAGGGGGGCATAGCCTCCCCTAAAACCTCTAATGATGAAAAATAGATACGAAAAATTCCCCCTTTCCCCCGAAAAATACTGAAAACATCATATTTAGTATATTAATATATTGCATCGGTAGATCTATATGAGGACTACACCCCTATGACATCTAACAATGCCCCTTCTTGCAAACCAATGTAAAAGGAGACATATAGCACTAGGATCATAATTATCCATTTTTATGCATATCCACAGAACAATTTCTTTTGATAACTGTGCAACTTCATTTGATACTGATTCTTCATACATTTGACTGCTTTTAAATTTCAGTGACTAGATTGGACTGGAAAATTAGTATAGAAATGTCTCCCTTAGTGAGAGCCGCCTTGTCGTGGTGGGGGAGGCTTGAGGTCCCGCTTATCTGATGAGCCACACCAGCGCGGGGCTTGTACCCCCTTCCTCCTGATCGAGGAAAGGGCTACCCATGCTGGGAGGGTTACGAGGGAGGGATGAGACTAAACTATTCCCAGGGTGCGCCGTTGGCCATGAGAGCGGGCTGGTGACCCTTCCTCCAGCCTATTCCACCAAGGGCTGAAGAGTAGTAGCTCTCCCACGTGTTTGCCATGCGTGGCGACCCGTAAGGCTGGGAGACAGGAGTCCTAGAGGCTGAGCGATGCCACACGCCGCGCCCTGCGGCTAGCAACACTCCTCTTTGGTCCCTTATTCCGGCTAGACGGGCGGCTTGACTATTACAGGTCCGGTCAAGCCAATCGGCTGGTCGTCTTATTGCCTAGGGTCAAGCTTCCACCACGAGGTCGGCGCCCCTCTTGGTCCCGCGGGTACCATCAGACTTAGTGGTGGTTGCGTATACCTCTCCACTACCCCTGTGGTCTATATGGCCTCCCCTTGTTGGGCTCCGTGGTAGGCGGGTTGGCGAATATTTAATTATATGTTGATGTAAACATACAATCCCCATCTTTCTCGGCCTGATCTTTCTCCTGACGACCCCGGCATGTCCTCGGACCTTTCTCTTGACACTCCTGATTTGTCCCCTGGCCTCCCTCCTGACGACCCTTGCATCTCTGCTGCTCTCTTTCCTGACAACCCTGGTATCTCTGCTGCTCTCTTTCCTGACGACCCTGGCATGTCCACGGACCTCTCTCAAGGCTCTTCCTTTATAGCTACCCTGGAGCCCTTCCGGGCCCGGAGAGCTCCGATGGAATGAAGGCCTCTGCCCCCTCCGTTTCGGCCTTGCATGCTGCCAAGCCGAAGCGTGTTAAGTCTACCCCGAAAGCACAGAGTTCCAAGGGCTCTCACCGGAGGAGTAAGAGTTCTACCCGATCTGTCACTGAAGTTTTACCAGGGATATTTGAGTCCAGAAACTACCAGAAATTTTTAGTAATCAAAGCTTTGTAAGGTCAGCCCATCATGGACCTTGACATTTTTTATGTCCATCGCACCTTGGTGGCAGCGTGCGGCCGTGAACCAAGTCTTTCCCCAAAGGGATGGTAGCCTCCTTGTTGAAGTGTCATTCCCAGAGGAGAGTGCTCGGTTGCGCGCTATATCGGCTGTGCCAGGTGCTGATGTTTCTTGTGCTCCCCATGCTAAGCACAACCAGTGTAGAGGGGTTGTATTCTCCCGTGACGTGGTGCGTTATTCTGAGGAAAAGCTTGTCAGGGAGTTGAAGGACCAGTACGTTGTGAAAGTAGAACGCTTCCAAAAGAAGGTGGATGGCGTTCTTACCCCAACCCCAACACTACTATAGCCTTTGATAGGTTTGACTTGCCTGAATTCATAAAGGTGGCATGGCTTCGACTCCCTGTCAAGCCGTATGTCCCCAACCCTAAGCGATGTTTCCACTGCCAGGCATGTGGACATGTCAGCCGCTTCTGCCGCCGCCTGCAGAAGGGCCTCCCTGCTGTGTGTGTAAATTGTGGGAAGTGTGCGTATGAGAGTGTGGACTGGGAGTCCAGCCTCGTGCTACCACTGCCGTGGGAACTATCCTGCGTCCTCCAGAGACTGTGACCAGTACAAACTGGAGAAGTCCATTGTGACCATAAGGGCGAGGGACAGGGTAAGCTTTGCTGAAGCAAAGAGCATGACACTTTCCCAGCATGTTCGTCCTGGGATATCTTATCCCAGCGTGATGGCACACCAACACACAGTTCTCCACCTTTTTTAAAAATTAATGGTACTCATGTGGCTGAGCCTGACGCGATGGCTGGTGCATTTGCGGAGACCTTTGCTGGGATATCCAGGAGAGATCCACAGTCTCCCTATGCTGCACAGCGCCGGCATCGGGAATCTATTTTAATTCATTTTATTTCTCGTGGAGGGGAGAGTTATAACGTTGTTTTTAGTAACCGTGAGATGCGAGAGGTTCTGAGAGGGTGCCGTGACACCTCTCCAGGACACGACGACATTCCCTGTGCCATGTTGCGCCACCTTCCTGACGGAACGATGGCGTTCATACTTGACCTTTTCAATAGAATTTGGCAGGAAGGGGTCTTTCCGGTAAGGATCACTCCCTTCCGACCAGTTTCCGCCCTATTGCCCTCACGACGTGCCTCTGTAAGGTTATGGAGAAAATGGTAAACGTCCGGCTAATGTACCACCTGGAAAGAAAAGGTCTCCTGTCCCCGACTCTGGTTTCCGCAGAATGCGTTCCACCACTGACGCATTACTGCGGCTTGAGTCCTCAGTTTGTGAAGCCTTTGCTTCCAAACAACACCTGTTATGCGTCTTTTTGGACCTGGAAAAGGCGTACGACACAACCTGGAAATACCATATTCTCCAGCAGCTGCACAAATTTGGCCTGCGCGGCCACCTGCCTAAGTTTTTGCAGGAGTTCCTCCGTAACCGTAGGTTCCAAGTCAAAGTGGGAACCTCTCTCTCTGCTGCTGCCATACAGGAGGAGGGTGTCCCTCAGAGGAGCGTATTGAGTGTCACCCTCTTTGCTCTAGCAATAAATGACATTGCATCATCTCCTTGCCTGTGGGTGTGTCCAACAGCATGTTTGTGGACGACCTGGCTATCTGGTTCGCCGCTTCACAAATATCGGTGGCAGAGCAGCGAATGCAGATAGCGATTGACCGCATCTCACTGTGGGCGAACAAGCACAGTTTTCGGTTTTCCCAGTCTAAGACCGTTGCTATGCATTTTTGTCGCATTCGTGGTGTACACCCGGACCCTGACCTCTCTTTGTATGGTCACAGAATTTCTTGTGTTGAGGAAATGCGCTTCCTTGGGCTAATTTTTGACCGAAGGCTTAACTGGGCTCCTCAGCTACGGTCTCTCAAAGCTTCCTGCATGAGATCCTTAAATCTCCTAAAGGTCCCGACGCACACCACCTGGGGTGCTGACAGGGCGACTCTTTTACGGCTACACACTGCCTTCGTTTTATCAAAATTGGAGTACGGGGCTGAGGTGTACACCCCGGCGACCCCGGCCCAACTTCGAATTTTAGATGCTGTGCATCATGCTGGCGTTCGTCTGGCCACGGATGCATTTCGCTCCTCTCCCATCTCTAGCCTCCTTGTGGATGCTGGGGAGCTGCCCCTGGACCTTCGACGCCGATCTCTGATAGCCAGATGTTTTTATCGAGTGCAGCGACTGCCTGATTCGCCCACTTATTTTAATATTTTTAATGAATGTTTTAATAGTTTTTATGAAGCCCACCCGAAGTCTCCCCGACCCTTTGGTTTTAGGGCGAAATTGGTGGTGGCTGACCTCTCCCTCCCGCGGGTCCCAGTCCGTCCTGTGGCGCCACCGAAGCTTGCATCTTGGGTACTGCCCGAGGTGAGGTTCTGTCAGCATGGTACCAAGGAGGACTGGGCTGACCTTATTTTAAGAAATATGTTTTTAGACCATACTTCCCACCACATGGACTCGGTGCCTGTTTTTACCGACGGCTTCAAATCCTATGCTGGCGTCGGGTTTGGGGTCGTCTTTCCTGAATTTAGCCACTGGGGCAATCTCCCTGCCTCAGCATCTGTTTTTACTGTTATCAGCCATTCTTTTAGCCCTAAAGAATGTATTTAATTGTGGTGGGAGGCATTTTACTATTTTTAGTGACTCCAGAGGAGCCCTTATGGCTCTTGAGTCTTTTACTAGTCAGCACCCCATTGTTGCAGATATTTTAGAGTGGCTGATTTTAATTGGGCGTCGTGGTCGTGTGGTCAATTTCTGCTGGGTCCCTGCACACGTTGTTGTGCAGGGCAATGAACAGGCGGATGAGGTGGTGAAGGCGGCCGCGTCTCGCCCTGCACCTGTCCGCTGTTCCCTCCCATACCGTGATCTGTTCCCGGAGGTGCGTGTATCTGCCCTAGACTCCTGGCAGAGGAGGTGGGAGAACACCGCCCCTAATAAGATGCGGGAGATCACAGATCTCGTCGGGCCATGGACGTATCCCAGGATGCCCAGGAGATGGGAGACGGCCCTGACGCGTCTCCGCATCGGCCACTCACGCATAACACACGGTTACCTGATGGCTGGGGAAGCAAGGCCGGAGTCTGGGTGTGGCGTTCCCCTCAGCATCCGGCACTTGCTCCTCGAGTGCCCCACTCTCGGTGCCCTCAGGAGGAAGCATCTTTCTCATTGCAGGGGGGGAGGGCGGTGATTACCTCCTCCCCTAGATACTTGGACCTGATGTGGCTTTCCCCGGGAGTGGGATTTTTTTTTTTAATGAGGAAGCTGGCCTCCTCAAATTTTTATGATTCATTTTAGCTGATATTTTTCTCCGTTTTTTTTTTCTTTGAAGTTTTTAGTGTTTTTATATTTTTATTGTTTTATTTACTTTTGACTATGACGTTCGGCGTCAAATGACCCAGCTGTCGCGACGCCAGGGTTAATTTTAACACAATAAATAAATAATAATAGTATAGAAATGTATGGATAATATAGGCCAGCGGTTCTCAAACTTTTTCTTCTTCTGTACCCCTTGAATTCTTTTACGAGATTTTCTGGATTTTCGAGAGAGATAGACGATTTTTACTTTCTTTACGACCGTGTGACTCGTGGCCGTTTGTTAATCGTATATAAAATTAAAAGGGTTATATTTTCAGGACCCCTTCGCGTACCCCCTAAGATTCCCTCGCGTACCCCAGTTTGAGAACCACTGACATATGGCAATTTGTAAAAATTATACCGATTGGCTAAAACCATTTATACATTTCATATTGCTAGTATTCATATTGTCATGGTCTTGATGTCACCATCAGAGTCAAGATGCCCCCTCTCATGTAGGGTTGCCAGACGCCCCGCATTTGATCAAAAAATCCCGCGTCCCGCTTTGTATTCAAAATGTCCCGCAAAAAATATTTTTTAAGCAAATTTTTTCGGGATGAATTGATTTAGAATTTTCTAAAATTATGTAGGATCCCGTAGAATTCTGTAATGTTGAATGTTCTAGAACATCCTAGAAATTACATAACGCTTATAAAATGTTGTATTTGGCCACGAGTTGGCAGTTTTTCGGCTGTAGTTATATTGTAAGCTTTGAATTAGTGTGAATCCTGCGATTGCTTGACCATACAACTTGAGATTGTGTAATTCAAATAAAATCTGTAAGTATGTCCACTTTTTATAAGAAATCGTTCAAGTGTAAATTGCTGCATTTACGTGAAAGTTTTTGCGTGGAAGAGGAACACACACACACACACACACACACACAGACACACACACACACACGATTTTATTTATGAGATTTAGAATATTTTTTTGAATTAATTATTTACAATCATGTTTTTTTACTTATTATTATAATAATAATAATATTATTATTTACTTTTGACTATGTAATGTAATGTAGCAAAGATTATATATACATATTAAGTTGTGTTATAATAAGTGTTATAATAAGTGTTATAAGATGTCTCATGTAATACAATATACATAAAATTGTCAGATAATTAATCAAACAATATGCCAGTATGCTAGGTTAAGTGGCTATGTTGGCCTTATTTTTGTATTAAGTTCAGTGTATACTTAAGATTATACTTGTATGTTAGGTTAAGTGGCTATGGATTGTGACTGATCCGCAATAAAGATGTTTTTTTTTTTTTTTTTTGTTTGTTAGTTACAATTTTTCCCCTAGTAAAATGGCTAGTTCAGAGACTCCTCCTAAAAAACAAAAACGTCTAGTGACTTTCAACAAGGATTGGACAAAAACTTTCGATTGGATTCAGCCTGGTAGAGATTATTTCACTGCAAAATGCAAGATATGCAACAATCACCCGCTGCTACCACATCTTACTGCTACCACGCCGTTTATCATTCACATAGTTACAACTCAGCTGGATGCGGGAGCAGTCTGTTTAAAGGTATGTTTAGAGATTCCAAAATTACTGTTACAGTTTCTTGTGGACGGACAAAGCTGTCATCGATCATCACAAACGTTTTGGCTCCACACTCTAAGGAGCTTGTACTTAAATCCTTGAGTGGTAATCATGCATTTTCTCTTTGTAGTGATGCTTCCAACAAAGGAAACATAAAGTCCTTCCCGTTAGTTCTACGATATTTTGATACTTCACAAGGAATCAGGACGTCCTTATTATCGTTCTTTTCTTTGGATTCCGAGGACTCAGCCACAATTTTTGCGGCAATTCGGCAAAGGTTAGAACAAACGGATTGTCGCTCAAGCAATAGGTGGCTTATGGAGCAGATATTGCCAATATAAACTATGGGAGTAAAAATAGTGTATTCGCAGCATTGCAGAGCCATAATCGACACTTCGTCAAAGCTGGTTGTAACTTGCACAAAATACACAATGCTATTAAAACAGCGTGTAACTGTCTAGAGTATGATATAGAGGCAATCATCATAAAAATTTACAACGAGTTCAGCTCTTCCACTAAAAAGCCACCGAACTAAAGGAATTTTTCAACTGGTTGAAGACCGATTGGTCTGAATTGTTGCGCCATGTGCCCACCCGATGGCTCTCTTTATTGCCAGCAACAGAAAGATTGTTGTCTTCTTTTGAGCCCGTTAAAGCTTATTTTTTAAGCCGACAGAGTGTGCCACCCACTTTAAAAATGGGTTTTGATGATAAGCTTGGAGAGGCTTATCTAGCATTTGTAATGAGCATTTGCACCGATATTCAACCAGCATTGAAAAAACTTGAAACAAATAAAGTGATAATTGTTGAGTTATACACAATCATGAGTAATATTCTACAAATGTTACGTGAGAAAAAGGCTGAAAAATTTTATGGATTCTTGGCTCGGTAATTGATACAGAAATGCGATAATGAATCAACAGTTAAACGATTCGAGATTGATTGTCAAAGTTTCCTCGATGTAGGGCCGGATTAAGGTTGCGCGGGGCCCGTGGCACATTCGTAACTGGGGCCCCTTGCCTCGGTTACGAACATGGGCGTCGTGGTTAGGAAAAATGAAAACGTAGGTCGGCCATTAGGTCTGGATACACTTTATTGTTCAAAACATCTACATGTGAATTGTTAACAAGACAGAATATATGAAAAAGAAGCTATTTAGTTAAAAGTTAGCCAACGTCTGCACGTTTACTGTAACGCTGGATAATAAGATGCGTGCTTCCATTTAAGAATCAGATTCAGATTCTGCATATTTCTTAGCAGAGGCCTTGTAGACATCATGCTTACGGGACTTAAGATGAGCAAACTCATTAATAAGCGACGGCAGATCAATGTCATGTAGAAGCTCGTGTTCCACGCTGAGCAAAGTGAGCATATTCAACCGCTTCTGAGCCATACATGAGCGAAACTCATTCTTTATGCGCCGAAGTTTAGAGAAAGGTCACTCATCAGAACAGTTCGAGATCATGAGACAAAGGTAAATGCGCAATGCGATAGCAGTGTTAGGAAATACAGTTTGCATATTGTTTGCAACTATGAGTTTATACATACACAATTCTGGCGACTCGCTTATCAATATTATGTCGTCGTCAGCTTCGGTAACGACAGCAGCATGAACACTCGCCTCGGCTGCAGCCGAGGCAGGGGCAACTACAGGACAGACAGTCGCGGCCAACGAGCTCTTCGTGAAATCAGTCTTGAGCAAAGCTGAAAACTGCAAGAGCTCATCGGCCAGACTGGCTTTAAGGTCTGTGGGATATGCATCTCGAAGCCGCTCCGCGCTTGAGACAACTTGATTACCTGGCAGCGTCTTGAGATTCCACAAGAAACCAAACTTTGCAGCCATGTCCGCGTATGCCTCCAGTCGCTTATTCAATTCCGCATTCAAACTGTCAATTATCACCAGGAACGTGCCCGTACGGAATCTATCGGCTGGACTCTGCGGCAATTCAGGTGCTGAGCTCGGTTCATCATAACGGCGATTACGCTTGCGCACGCGTTTAACCTTTTGGCTGTAATCGTTGCATTCGCTGAGTTCCTTTCCTTCAGCCTCAAACTGCTCAAATCTTGTTCGCAGCTTACGAACAAATTCAATCAGGGACTCGTACAATCCAATCGCAACAACGGCTGCAGCGACAGACGCTGTGATCGTGACGTGTACAGTGCTTGTGCGCGTGGGGTGTGCTGCGATATGTATTCGCAGCGCGGCGCCGGCGGCGTATACCGCTTTTGCCATATGGTTAATTCGGCCCTGCCTCGATGCAGCAATCATTTATTTGGAGAAATATCATAGTTCGACTTCGAGGATAGAAAACTTGTTCTCTGGTTACACCCAAAATTGACGACTCCAATTCCTTTTCTCGTAACTTCACATTGAGATCAATAAATTTAGTCTTCCATACTGCACTTTCTTGGAAGTCAACTAATTCCATTTCTAAATTACCAATGTCGAGCCAATGAAAAGCTGATAACTGAAGATCTTCAAATTGAATAGTATGGAGGAATTGGATGAATTATAAGTTGTCATACATACACACACGTTTTTAAACGTATACTATACGTTTAAAAACGTTTCAATGTGTATCAACTGTTTATTTCGGTGGGAGAATAAAGTAATTTTAAAACTGTAAGGCAGAAAATATTAAAAGTTAAAGTCATATTTTATTTAAATAAGAGCTCGTGGGTCACTAAAAATTGCCTCGTAGGTCAGTACTTGACCCGCGGGTCAGTGGTTCGCCATCATTGGTCTAAGGCAATGTAGACAATTATATGCTCAGGGAAATACTTTGGTTAGAAAATTTCATGTGTACATTAGATGTTAAATTGATTTTGTTCAAAACTTTTTGTACTCCAATGTATACAGCTCATTTGTGGTGGAACTACAAAATGTATAATTTGAGAAAATTATATGTTGCATATAATAATATTTTTAGGAGTTTACTGAGAACTCCAAGATTTATAAATGGTGTTCCTTTTGGTGTCAGTATGCTGTTTGTAGTCAATAAAGTGCCTAACTGTAGGGGTGCACCGGATATGATATCCGGCCGGATATTGCGAAATATCTGGTATCCGGCAGGATATGGGTCATATCCGGTCGGATATGCCGGATATAGGCCAAGACATTAGAAAATTAACACCTGTATGAAAATCTGCCATAATATGATAATAACACATTACAAATAATATTTTATATACAAAAAAAATGGAAAGCCCTCCAGGGCCCACCCCTAAACCAGTCCAGCAACACTTGTTATATTAAATCAACACAATACTGATAACAAGAATAAATAAAACATCTGTCCATCATTAACGATTACAGTTCTATTAATATAATCAGAGCTTTTTATAAAAACGTCTAGGCGTTAAATTTTTTAAAAAGAGTAAAATATTGCTACACCCTTGCACTTGCTTTCCATTCTTTTTTCTCCTTTTTTACCTTTATTTTCTAAACAATACAAAACATTACAAGCTTGACAAATGTAAAACAATACATTGAATACAATATAAAATGCCTGGAATGAAATCAATGAATGGAGGGCAGTATTGTGTAGGTCAGATGCCGCCATTCAGCCTGGAGGTCTTCAGAATAAAAAACTCAACAACAGTGATTTAGAACTTTTTTCTGTTGTGGTGCAGAAACAAGAGCATTTCTCCTCTTTTAGGCAATATTCGGGATCACCTTGCTTCATAGATGTTTCCATATTCAGAAAACATTCTCTCTGAAAATACAGAGGATGCGGGTGTGCAGAGAAGCTTTGAAACAATAGTTTTAAGGAGAGGAAATCGGTCCTCCTGCTTCCAAATTTGAACTGGACAGCGTTTCCTATCTACAAGAGGTTCAGATGCATATCGGTCTAACTCCCCTGCAATCAGTAGAACAGGAGCAATCTTTTTTTCAACCTTTCTTCTCTTGAAACTTACTTCCCCAGATTGCTCTCCTTTTGTGATCTCCATAAAACATTTACTAGCTATGAAAAAAACTATATAGGGCTATGGGTTGATTGCCTGTGCCCTCATCCGCTGAAAATTTCCAGCAGATTTCAGTGGAGGGTTACCGACAAAAGCCCTATGCTTTTTCGTTAGAGAGTTATGAATATGTAGGTGTTTAAAGGACCTTTTTATATTTAAGTGATTACGGTAATTCTAGCGTCGGGATTTGCGCGACGTACAGTATACTAGAATGAAAATAATTTGCCTCACCTTATTTTTGTTGGGTCTTTGTTTGCTTCGATGTAGGGCGTTACGATCATCTTCGGTGTAGGGCCGCCACGATCGAGTTTCGCGACGAATTTACTTAAGGTAATTAATATAGGCAGTCACTATATAAACCCCTGAAGGAATAGGCCTATCCTTTTTTAGTCATTAGGTTTTAAATTATAAGGAATTCACTCAGAACTAGAGGGGGGACAAACATCCTCCCAGTTTAAAGCTTCGCTGTAACATAAACAGCCCTGAGAGCCGTTCCTTGGTTCTGGTGTATTATTTGCCGAACTAGCAAATTTTGTTGTTTGTTGTGTCTACTCCTTTTGGTAGACTAAATAATAAATTGGGTTTTCTTGTTGCTATGTGGGGCTGATTCATACATACAGGTTCTTTGTACGTATGGCAATTCAATTATTTCATTCCCAATAGGCTATGTCGCCAATCCCGAGGCAATTTTGTATAGATATTTAATTCAATTAATTAATAATTTATATTTAATTATGAAATAAATGTACCACATATGATACCATGTTGTGAGCGCGTATAGTTTTTCCATATACTGGGGGGGGCCGGAGAAAAATTTGTATGTTATAGATCAAAATTTTTTGACAAACTGTGTAAAACCATGTAAATGGATCAAAAGAATGAAGTAGAAATTTAGGAAGAGAGGTTACTCAAGACCTATTCAAATATGAAAGTTCAAGAGGCCAACTTCTCAAGTTTAGTTAAAGTTATGTCAATCAGTTTGACTCCCTTTAGGTATAGGAAATTTATGGGATTAAAGTAAAGTTATTAAGCATTTTAACTTTGCTCAGTTTGTGTAAGTTTTATAAGTCACCAGTCTTAATTTTTTCTTGTAAAAGTTTTCTGGCTTTCAAAGCAGTCTTTCTTTGAGGCCTGTCTGGTTTAGTCTGAGTTACATCAGGCACATTGAGAGATTCCTCCCCAATAGTATCCTGATCCATCCTTTGGGGTAATGGTTCTAATTTAGCCCCACACTCCAAAGGATATAGTAATGTGATATCTCTGGTGGTTTCACCAGTTGCTGTTTTCAGTTTTACAACCCTGGTAACTTCGTCTTCACCAGTTTTGAGTTCCAAGACTTTTCCCATTGACCAATGTTGTCTTGGTGTCTTGTCATGTATCAACACAATGTCCCCAATTTTGACTGAATCATTCCAACTTTGTTTTGTTAATTGTTTATGTCTTTCTCTAAGACTTGTTAAGTATTCTTCTCTCCATTTTGTTATAAATTGAGTCTTGATTTGTGTCAAATGTTGGTATTTTGTGTTGAGTTCTTTGTGTCCTATTTCCCAATCTGGATCCTCTGTACTGTTATGTTCAGATTCTGGTAACATGTTTACTGTTTCTCCCTTAATTAGGTGGTTTGGTGTGAGAGGTTCTGGCTCATTAATACCATCTCCCACATAAGTTAATGGTCTGTTGTTGACAACATTTTCAATTTCTGACAGAATAGTCATGAGTTCAAAAAGTTGTAGATGTTTTGTCCCAATAGTCTTTTTAAGGCAGTTCTTTACAGTTTGTATGTTTCTTTCCCAAATTGAACCATACCATGGTGTATTAACAGGAATGTACTTCCAGGTTATGTTGTGTTTGGTTAAATGAGTTTGTACTGTTTCACTGTCACAAATCTGATGAATAATTCTTTCACCAGATTTGAAGTATGTGGCATTGTCTGACCATATAGTTTTGGGTACAGAATTGTGTGCACAAAATCGTCTGAAAGCAGCAATAAAAGCTTCTGCTGTCAGATCTTCTACTATGTCTAGACATATGGCACGTGTGGCAGCACAGGTGAAGAGTACAATGTACACTTTGTATTCCTTTGAATCCATTTTGTCTCCAAAACTCACATTTACCGCTCCAGTGTAGTCAATACCCGTGGTTTCAAATGGCCGAGTAAATGTTACTCGTTCCACAGGTAGGTCTGGAGGGCTTGGGGTCTTAAAGGGTCGTGAATGGATACGTTTACAAGGAATGCATGTGTTTAAAATTTTCTTTGTTTCAGTTCTACCCTTTGGTAGCCAGTAAGTTTTCTCAGCTCTGTCAGGGTTTGTGGGACTCCCATGTGGTGTATTTTGTTGTGGGTATCCCTGATGATGAGTTTTGTGAAGTGATTTCTCCTTGGAAGAAGAATTGGGTGCTTAGAGTTGTAAGTCAAAGTTGACTTGTTAAGCCTTCCTTTACACCTTATCAGACCCTCTGTATCCAGGTACAGATTTAGATCCATGACAAGTGAAGGAATACCTTTGTTTAATGTGCTACTGGACCTAAGATACTTCAACTCCTTGTCAAATTCTGAAGCTTGTATCTGTTTGAGCCAGTATTTTGTTGCAGTTTCTGTTAAGTTAGAAAAGGCTTTCTGAGGACAGTGTTTGAGAAGGTAGCTATTGACAAACTTGCAGCAATAGACTGTAATTCTCAAGAGTTTGTTGAGGTCTGAATAAAGGTGATAGTCAAATATAGGTTTGTCCTCAGTGATCTTTTCAGTTGTTGTAGAGTTGAGTGTGAGGTTAACTACTTTGGCTGGCCAAAGATCCTCACATGTTAGCCATTCGGGCCCTTCATACCAGATTTTATTTGTTTTCAACAGCTTGTAAGAGAGCCCTCTTGTCAAAAAGTCTGCAGGATTCTCTTTTGTTTTTATGTACCTAAATTTGATACCAAGGTTTGTGTTTGCAGTTTTGATTTCTGTTAGTCTGTTTTTCACAAATATATTTTTGCAAGAAGTTGTATCTGTGTTGGTCACCCATGTTAGACAAATTTGACTGTCTGTCCATAAGTAAATGTTTGTTATGTCAACTTCTTTATACACTTGTGAAAGAAAGTTGCTGTTTTAACTCCCAATGAGACAGCTAATAATTCAAGTTGTGGTACAGTTTTTTTTGGTTTAAGGGTGCCACTTTTGCCTTTGAATAAACCAAGTTACTTTCATTTTCACTTGTTAAATAGGCACAACACCCGTAAGCTTGTGTGCTGGCATCTGTAAAAATGTGTAGTGTTTGCGATTTCAATCTGTAGCCAGCACATCTTGGTACGTAGATGTCTTGAACTTTGTTCAAGTCTGTGGCTAATTTTTTCCAATGAAGTTGGTCTTCCACTGAAAGTGGTTCATCCCAATCAATTTTCTTTTTCCATAAGTCTTGCAAAAGGGTTTTGGATCTTATGGTTGCTGGTAAATATAATCCAATGGGGTCGAAAATTTTGGATGATTCTGAAAGCACTTGTCTTTTTGTATCGCATTTGGATTTAAGTTATAACTCTTTGTGCAAAGAGTGTCATCGTGTTCAGAATTCTGTTTTAAAAACCAAAGCATTCCAAGTGTTTTCGTGTAATTGTTTGGTTCAATGTTCCCATTGTTGTCTTTTGTTATTTGTTCATTTAATTTAGGAGAATTAGAAAGAGTTTGTACTGTATTCAAACCTCCTACCACTTCAGACTAGTCAATACCCGTAGTTTTAGTGGAGTAAATTTACTCCTCCACAGGTAGATCTGGAGGGCTTGGGGCTTTGAATCCTGTACTGTTTTTGTGTTGTTTGGCCTATGGCCAAGGGAGGCCACAAGACCCTTTTTGTTTGGTCTCTGGCCAAAGGAGGCCACAAGACCCTTGTTGTTTGGTCTCTGGCCAAGGGAGGCCACAAGACCAATGTTGTTTGGTCTCTGGCCAAGGGAGGCCACAAGACCCTTGATTGTTTGGGCTATGGCCAAGGGACCATCAAGCCCTTGATGAATTGTTGGGCTATGGCCAAGGTAGGCCAAGGCCCTTTGATGATTTGTTGGGCTATGGCCAAGGTAGGCCATCAGCCCTTTGATGAATTTGTTGGGCTATGGCCAAGGTAGGCCATCAGCCGTTTGATGAATTTGTTGGGCTATGGCCAAAGGAGGCCACAAGACCCCTGTAGTTTGGGCTGTGGCCAAGGGAGGCCACAAACCCCTGTAGTTTGGGCTGTGGCCACGGGAGGCCACAAGACCCCTGTAGTTTGGGCTGTGGCCACGGGAGGCCACAAGACCCCTGTAGTTTGGGCTGTGGCCAAAGGACCCCTGTAGTTTGGGCTGTGGCCAAAGGACCCCTGTAGTTTGGGCTGTGGCCAAAGGACCCCTGTAGTTTGGGCTGTGGCCAAAAGACCCCTGTAGTTTGGGCTGTGGCCAAAAGACCCCTGTAGTTTGGGCTGTGGCCACGGGAGGCCACAAGACCCCTGTAGTTTGGGCTGTGGCCAAAAGACCCCTGTAGTTTGGGCTGTGGCCAAAAGACCCCTGTAGTTTGGGCTGTGGCCAAAAGACCCCTGTAGTTTGGGCTGTGGCCACGGGAGGCCACAAGACCCCTGTAGTTTGGGCTGTGGCCAAAAGACCCCTGTAGTTTGGGCTGTGGCCAAAAGACCCCTGTAGTTTGGGCTGTGGCCAAAAGACCCCTGTAGTTTGGGCTGTGGCCACGGGAGGTCACAAGACCCCTGTAGTTTGGGCTGTGGCCAAAAGACCCCTGTAGTTTGGGCTGTGGCCAAAAGACCCCTGTAGTTTGGGCTGTGGCCAAAAGACCCCTGTAGTTTGGGCTGTGGCCACGGGAGGCCACAAGACCCCTGTAGTTTGGGCTGTGGCCAAAAGAGGTTTGGGTTGTGGCCAAGGGAGGCCACAAAGCCCTTCTTGTTGGGCTATGGCCAAGGTAGGCCATCAACCCGTTTGGAGTAGAGTAGTTTGTTTGTACGTGTCACTGTCTAACCATATAATTTTTGGCACAAAATTATGTGCACAGAATCAGAGCGCAGCAATAAAAGCTTTTACTCTCCGATCCTTGGTTATGTTTAGACAGGTTGTTGTGTTTGAGACACATTGAAAGAGTAGTGTGTGTGTGTGTGTGTGTGTTTGTCATTCCTCCGAATCCAGTTGGTCTTCAAAACTTGGATTCACCACTCCAATGAAATTAATACCCGTAGTTATGAATGAGTAAATGTTGTATATCCTACAGGTAGGTCTGGAAGGTTTGGGGTTTTGAAGGAATCCAATCTGTTTGCAAGGAATGTATGTGTCTGTTAATGAAATCTGTTGTGTTTCTTCTTTTAAAAGAAGAATTGGATGTTTGAAGTCGTATGTATATATTTATATACTGTACCGTACGTATGTGTGTAAATGTGTATTTTTTTGTTATAGGGTTTATATTTTGGGTTTTGGATTAGGTTAATCAATTTGGCTGAGTAAAGACCCTCAAACGTTGCATTTGAGACCCTTATATCAAGCCTTGTCTGTAATAGGTTGTGCCTATATGTCAAATAGGACTTCGGAATAGGTTGGGCCTATATGTCAAATAGGACTTGGAATAGGTTGGGCCTATATGTCAAATAGGACTTGGAATAGGTTGGGCCTATATGTCAAATAGGACTTGGAATAGGTTGGGCCTATATGTCAAATAGGACTTGAATAGGTTGGGCCTATATGTCAAATAGGACTTGGTATGACTATATGTCAAATAGGAATTGGAATATGTTGGGCCTATATGTCAAATAGGACTTCGAATAGGTAATAGGTTGGGCCTATATCAAATAGGACTTGAAATAGGTGTTAGGTGGGTGTAGGTTTTAATTTGTGCAATTGCTTTAGGTCTTTGTGATGTTACAGTTCGAGTCGAATTTGTGATGTTGCAGGTTTGAGTCGAATTTTGTGATGTTACAGGTCTGAGTCGAATTTTGTGATGTTACAGTTCGAGTCGAATTTTGTGATGTTACAGTTCGAGTCGAATTTTGTGATGTTAATGAGTAAGTTAAATTGCTGAAATAAATTTTATAACCTACACCACAGGTTCAATTATAAATTTAGTGTTTTTAATTAGGATAGGCCTTGAGTGTAAAGAGTAAGGCCTACTTTAAGAGGTAGGCCTATTATGTAAGGTAAAGTTAGATGGGCCTACTAAATAGGCCTATTTGTTGGGCCTACCAAGTAGGCTTATATTTGGGCCTATTATTTTATAGGACCTCAAATGAGTTAAGCCTGTTAAATTAACAAGGCTTTGTTTTTAGTTTGAAGAGTAGGACCTATTAAATAGGTTTAATGTTGTGGGCCTATTATTTTTAGGACCTAAAATAAGTTATGCTTGTTAAATGAACAAGCCTTTGTTTTAGATTAGTGTAAGGTAAAGGAATCGGTTCCCAGTTTTAGGCCACTATATGAAAAAACTATAGTGGGGTTATGGTTGAAATTAGGGTTAGGCCAATGAGGTAAGCCTAGCCACCGCGTGTCAGTGTAAATTGTAGAGGGGTTAGTTCCCCATACACAGGCCACCATGTGAAAACTATATAGGGCTATGGGTTGATTGCCTGTGCCCTCATCCGCTGAAAATTTCCAGCAGATTTCAGTGGAGGGTTACCGACAAAAGCCCTATGCTTTTTCGTTAGAGAGTTATGAATATGTAGGTGTTTAAAGGACCTTTTTATATTTAAGTGATTACGGTAATTCTAGCTGGGGCGTTACGATCATCTTCGATGTAGGGCCGCCACGATCGAGTTTCGCGACGAATTTACTTAAGGTAATTAATATAGGCAGTCACTATATAAACCCCTGAAGGAATAGGCCTATCCTTTTTTAGTCATTAGGTTTTAAATTATAAGGAATTCACTCAGAACTAGAGGGAAAACTTTATACGTCTTCCCTGTTTAAAGCATCGCTGTAACATAAACAGCCCTGAGAGCCGTTCCTTGGTTCTGGTGTATTATTTGCCGAACTAGCAAAATTTTGTTGTTTGTTGTGTCTACTTCTTTTTGGTAGACTAAATAATAAATTGGGTTTTCTTGTTGCTATGTGGGGCTGATTCATACATACAGGTTCTTTGTACGTATGGCAATTCAATTATTTCATTCCCAATAGGCTTTGTCGCCAATCCCGAGGCAATTTTGTATAGATATTTAATTCAATTAATTAATAATTTATATTTAATTATGAAATAAATGTACCACATATGATACCATGTTGTGAGCGCGTATAGTTTTTCCATACTAGCCCAGGCAACTAATCTATCAGTTGTCTGGGCTAGTAAATGGCAGATGGAATTCAATGGAGGGATATTATCCCCCTACTTATTCAATATTTATATGGATAATCTATCAGTTGTGCTGAACACCTGTAAAATAGGCTGCTATATTGGTACAACTAATCTATCAGAAACTCGAGTCCACACATCTCGACTTCATAATTAACCCTCATAATTAACCCTGTGTTAGATATGTTTTGAACCTTCTTTGAGAAATACAATACAAAACCATGGATTCTGAAACTGTAACTAATTTAGCTGAGGAGTATGGAATTCCTTCTGAAGTTGAAAACGATTATTAGGACGAAATTCAGAAGAAAAATACGAAAGGTTTTAATAAAACTGAAGACAAAACTAAAGAGACTAAAAATAAAAATTCGCCACATGATTTTACTATACAGAGTAAGCTGACGAGGAAACTTCTAACAGTGGCTGTATCCTCCAGCGCGGGACAGGTCAACGCGAAGAAGAGGCGATGTCAAACCGAAACATCAACGCGCTGGTGGCCAAACTTCCTCAAATCTCCATGCAGCGGGCTGTCTACGGTTGGGCAGACTGGCAGTCGACGGCCTGTTGCCTGGCACGGTCAGAGTGCCGATCGGCTCCCAGGGCCGGACCTATACCAGCGTGCTATTTTTTCACTTACGGGGAGCAATTGCGTGCTCCCCGGACTACTCTTACTCTCCGGCGACATTAAAACTAATCCAGGCCCCACTACAACTTACACATGTCACCATACACAAAGACATAGACACAATAGGACCATGAGACACATACAGAAGCATAATATTAACATATTACAGTACAACGTAGATGTCCTCACAAACAAAATCATGCAGCTTAGGGAATTCGTACACAAACAAAACATTCATATAACACTTATACAAGAAACAAAACTAAAATGCACACACAAAACACCCACCATCCCTGACTTCACGGCAACCCGTCAAGATCGTACTGGGGGTCACAGGGGTGGACTCATCACTTAAATACGTAAAAGCATTAACTACACTAATGCCACCCAAAACATTACAAACACAATCCAAGCAGATAACACGATAGAAATACAGGCAGTTAACATTAAAACACGCGCAAAACACACACCAATAGAACACCTGCACACAGAAACAAAAATACTGAAAGTTAGGGAACATTTAGACATGAGGGGAACACAACTCATGGCAGCAGCCACAAATAACCCACAACACCCTTGCCACTACATGTACAATCATGCACCAACACCTCGCACCATTAAGGTAACACCAGAGAGACATTATAACCAAATACTCCATTCCATACCATGCCCCACAGACATCACACAGTACAGAAAACACATACACACACACACACCTAACCCACAATGCACTGACACGACTCGGTCCGAATGCGATTCTAGGTGCGAAGCCGCCACCCATTGACAAGTCAGAGATCAGATGAGCAGATCGGATCGAGTTAACTTAGCATGATTCCGATGTGAACATCACCCCAACTTACAGACATATAAACACAGACTAGACAACTCCACAGACGACACCTGCCACCTGTGCCAGGACACACCACAAACAATTGAACACATTATGACAGACTGTACCACTCTAGCACAACATAGAACACAACACAACAATCACCACTAGTGCGCTGACCCTCTATCAACTCTCAGAAACAAATAAATGGAGTAAAAATTAAAGATGGCAAAGACCAAAGTCCAAAGACCAAAGTCCAAAGACCATAGTCAACTGATAATTAATAGATCCAAAATTAAAGAAAATGTTGCAGGTTCTCTTTCCTTATTTTATGTAAATGCAAGAAGCATCAGAGATAAGATAGATGAATTTAAAACATATGTTGAAATTGAAAAACCAGATATCATGATCATAACTGAGACGTGGACAAAATTTAGCAGTGTACCAACTAATCAATTAAGTGAGCGAGATAATATTATTACCGATGAATTAAATGGCTATGAACTCTTTTATTATGAGTGTAAACATTTTGAAGGTGGTGGAGTATTTATTTATGCAAAGTCAAATTTGTCTCCAATAGAGATAAATTCAATAAAAGAAAGTGAAATAGTTGAGTCAGTATGGATAGAAATCAGAAATAAAAATGGTAAAAAAATTAAAATAGGTGGTGTATATATATAGGCCACCAGAATGATGTTGAATGAGGAATCCCCAAAACAAGAGAGGAGAATCGATATGGCAAATTTGTTTGTTTGATTTGTTATTTTTTTTTGTTGTTTGAGATGTAGAAAATTAAATTATTAAGGAAATAAATAAGGTAGGTTCAAATGATGTAATTATTGTTGGAGATTTTAACTATAGATATATTAATTGAGTAACATTACAAGCACCTGAAAGTAACGAGAACTTCCTTGATTGTACTGTAGAAAATGGTCTAAATCAGTTAATTAAAGAACGAACCAGAGAGAATGCGATTTTAGATTTATTATTAACAAATATTGCTGATTCTATATATCACATATCAGTCTTTGAAACACTGGGTTCAAGTGATCATTTTATGATAAGATTCAAGGTGAAATTTGACTCAAAGTATACTAAAAATGCAGCTGAAATTCCTGACTTTAAAAATGGAAATATGACTGAACTAGTTAATGAGTTAAACTGTATAAATTGGGCGGAGATTTTTGAGCTTCAACCAAAAGATATATTCAACCAAAGTAACTCTGCACACTATGTATGGGAAAAGTTAAAAAATAAAATAAAAGATGTTCAAAGTAAATATATTCCTCAGCGTAAAATAAGAATCAGAAATAACAGAGAACCCTGGATAAATCTGTCTATCAAGAAAGGAATAAGAAATAAGAGAAAAGCCTTCAGCAAATTTAAGAGAACTCAAAATGAAATGGACCTTAAAATCTATAAAAATAAGACACAGGAAAGCAAGAAACTTATGAGATAGTAAATGCAATTTAGAGAGGAACTTAGCCAAAAATTGTTAAGGAAATCCCAAAAAGTTCTTTAGTCATTTCAACCTGAAAAATAAATCTAATAATAAAATTGGACCACTTCATGCTGACGACAAAATTATTGAAGAAGATTTTGAAATTGTTGAGGAGCTGAATAAATATTTCTGCTCAGTATTTACACAGGAAACTGTTAATAAAATTCCAGATTTTACATTAGTAACACAAGAGAGAGAGATAAATTATATATATATTTTGAGGAAGTGGATATTTTGAGAGCAATTGACAGGCTAACATAGGTAAGTCACCAGGACCTGGTGAAATTTATCCTAAAATAATAAAGGAAGCAAAATATAGCATAGCCCAAGCACTTAAAATACTTTTCAACCTTTCATTGATTAACAGCGAAGTTCCAGAAGACTGGAAAAAAGCAATGTAGTCCCACTTTTCAAAAAGGAAACAACACCTATTAAAAACTATAGACCAATTAGTTTAACTTCTATTATTTGCAAATTACTTGAAAGTGTCATCAGAGACAAAATTACAATATTCTTAGAAGAAGGAGGATTAATTAGTAATAGCCAACATGGCTTTCGAAATGGCAGATCATATTTGACAAACTTAATTGAGTTTTATGATAGTATGTTAAAGCATCTGGGTAAAAAAGAATCTGTAGATATTATGTACTTGGATTTTGCCATAGCTTTTGATACAGTTCCTTATAAGCGGTTGCTTGTTAAAGTTAGAGCTCATGGAATAAAAGGGACAGTAGCAAATTGAATTGAAGAATGGCTTAGAGAAAGAGAACAGAGAGTCCAGTTAAATGGGACTAGGTCTACATGGAGTGGAGACCCACAGGGGTCAGTACTTGAACCTCTACTTTTTATTATTTATATTAATGACTTGGGAAGGGGTCTAAATAGTAAAACCTCAATATTTGCAGATGATACAAAATTGGGACAAAATGTAAGACTTTTAACAGGTGCCATGAAAATGCAAAAGGATAATGATAAAGTAGTTGCTTGGGCAGATAGATGGGAAATGAAATTTGATGTGGAAAAGTGTAAAGTTATGCATGTTGGTCATGACCATCCAGAATTTGAGTATAACATGGATGGAAATTGGATAAATAAAGAAAAAAAGGAGAGAGATTTGGGTGTCATTGTGAATCATGATCTTAAACCTACAGATCATTGTATTGAAATTAGAAATAAGGCTAATGCTAGATTGAACCTAATGCAGAAACATATAGAATATAAATCGCTAGAAATTATAAGTAGGCTCTACACTTCTTACTTGAGGCCTTTTCTTGAGTATGGCATTCAGTTCAGTAGTCCTTATTTAGAGCAAGACAAAAACAGACTAGAAAAAGTACAAAAGAGAACCACAAGGATGATACCATGCCTTAGACACCTTAGTTACAAAGAGAGATTGGAGCACCTAAACATGTTTTCCCTAAAGCGAAGAAGGTTACGAGGTCGAGGTGATATGATAGAAGCATATAAAATAATAAATGAGTTAGATAATATAGACTTCCACTCTCTTTTTACAAAGGATCACAATGATAGGACAAGAGGCCATAGCCTTAAGCTTTTTCAGCAAAGATGTAAATCACAGTTAGTACAACAATTTTTCAAACAGAATAGTAAAATTCTGGAATAGCTTAGATGAAGAAGTTGTGAGTTCCCATACTTTGGAGACTGAAAGAGGTATTTGGTAATGATGTTTTGCTGGAACTGGTAATAGTGTGGAGAAGAGGTTTGTGAACCCTTCCCACATATATATATATATAAGCAAACAACCACAAGGAAAAGGAAACACAAAGTCCGAGCGCTTCGTGATATATTCACATTATCAAGGAGGAACAGAAAATAGACGGAGATTACAAAGTATTTGAGTTAAATAGACAAGCAAAAAATTCACAATTGGCACCTCAAATTAAAGGCCTTAAAGCCCTCTAAAGATTTTTCCCCAAATTGATAACATAATCTGTAGGCAGCTAAATAACTGAATAAAAAATATATACTGTATAGATGAAATTAGACAAAAAGAAAACCAATACAGAGAACAAAAATTATTATAATGGTTATTAGCACTAATATTTAATTAAAACAGGCAATTAATAGGCAAGAATTTAATGAAAAACAAATAGATGACGTAGATAACAAATAGAAAACATAATCTGTAGGCTGATTAATTACTATACAGATGAAATTAGACAAAACACCAGTACAGAAAACCTAAAAAAATTATTATAATGGTTATTAACACTAATATTTAATTGAAATAGGAAAAATTAAAAAGCCCGAAATTAATGAAAACAAAGGGAAAGTTGCCATCGTCTACAGATTATTACAAAATTTCAACAAACAATCTGGAAAAAAATTGTTATTCCAACAGCAACCCACTTCAAATATCCAATAAACCACCCAGCAACCAAAGATTATACACGAAAAGAAATATTACAATTAAAATAGACACATAAGAATGTTAACAGTTCTTACAATAATATTTATTTATTTAACCAGGGCAAACCATTAAGAAACAAAAAATGCAATTAAGAAAACAGTAGGCCCATCGCCAACTTACTGACAATGTACGAGTCTAATTTGTACAACCCAGGGCTAATATTAAAGACCAAATCCGCATTATTCTTGATCACACTTGATTCCAATATATTTCTGCTAACAATAGATTTACTAAACCTTAATTTGGAAGCATTTTTCCAATCAATGGGGTGATTAGAATCTCTTACGTGAATGAAAATGGCGTTAGATTCCTGGCCACTTCTTATACTGTATTGATGCTGTTTAATACGTAACTCAAGAGTCTTACCAGTTTGGCCAATGTAAAATTTATTACATATTGTGCAAGGGATTTTATATACACAACCATGTTCACTTAAAGGGGAGTTCTTAATCAATGAATTCTTAATGACATCTAAATTTTTGAACGCAATATTTACGTTAAAAGTCCTCAGCAGAATCGGGAGCTCGAGGAAATTCGAGGAATCTACATATAACCAAAGCTGATAAATCAAATGCCTTAGTGATCCTCAATAAAGACGTTTATCTAGGAAAAATGTATGATCTGTTGAATGATGCTGACACTTACGTGAAATTAAGGAACAATCCCCTTGAAACTGTGAACAGTGCATTCAACAAGAAAATTAAACAACTTTTGAAGGGGAATGAAATGTTACTTAAACAGTTTCTGAGTACTTCACCGTCATTACCTTATATGTATGGCCTGATTAAAACTCATAAGCCAGATAATCCGGCAAGGCCTATTGTTAGTTCTATAGGATCTATTTCATATAAGGTATCCAAATGGCTTGTCTCCATTCTTAATCCTCTCCTTGGCACAATTTCACAATCACACATAAAGAATAATGTAGACCTTGTGGAAAAATTAAATAGTATCAGTTTCAATTACAATTTTAAATTGGTAAGCTTTGATGTTATCGCTTTATTTACAAGAGTCCCGGTGGAGGATCTTTTAGTGTTTCTTTCGGAAGAATTGGTTAAGCATAATTTGCCTTTACCTGTGGCCACAATTATAGAATTAATTAAGCTGTGCATAGTAGACTCAAAATTTGTGTTCAATAATAAATATTTTAGACAGAAATTTGGTATGGCGATGGGAAACCCTCTCTCCCCCATTTTGAGTAATTTATATATGGAGTTTTTTGAAAGTAAGTTATTAAGGAAGATTCTGCCAAATTATGTTCCATGGTTTAGATATGTAGATGATGTTCTCTGTCTTTGGCCAGTGACTTTAAATCTCAATGAATTCCTACCCAAACTTAATAATTTAATTCCCTCTATCAATTTTACAGTTGAAATAGAAAAAGATTCTTCGATCCCTTTTTTAGATGTTTTAATATATAGGTCTGGAAAAAAGTTTAAGTACAATGTTTACAGAAAACCCACTAATAATTGTTCCTATATACATTATTATTCTGATCACCACATTAATGTAAAACGATCCGCTCTTTCTACTTTGTTTCTAAGAGGCCTACGAATTTGTAGCCCTGAGTTTATTGACGATGAAATTAGTATAATATACAAAATTGCTTTTGATTTAAAATACCCAAAGAACTGCATAGATAAGTCCTTAAAAATGGCAAAGAAAACCTTCTACGAAGTAAAGGATAAGATTCCTTATAACACAAAAAATGTTTTAGTGTTACCATTCAGAGAAAATTTCCTCGAGCTCCCGATTCTGCTGAGGACTTTTAACGTAAATATTGCGTTCAAAAATTTAGATGTCATTAAGAATTCATTGATTAAGAACTCCCCTTTAAGTGAACATGGTTGTGTATATAAAATCCCTTGCACAATATGTAATAAATTTTACATTGGCCAAACTGGTAAGACTCTTGAGTTACGTATTAAACAGCATCAATACAGTATAAGAAGTGGCCAGGAATCTAACGCCATTTTCATTCACGTAAGAGATTCTAATCACCCCATTGATTGGAAAAATGCTTCCAAATTAAGGTTTAGTAAATCTATTGTTAGCAGAAATATATTGGAATCAAGTGTGATCAAGAATAATGCGGATTTGGTCTTTAATATTAGCCCTGGGTTGTACAAATTAGACTCGTGCATTGTCAGTAAGTTGGCGATGGGCCTACTGTTTTCTTAATTGCATTTTTTGCCTCTTAATGGTTTGCCCTGGTTAAATAAATAAATATTATTGTAAGAACTGTTAACATTCTTATGTGTCTATTTTAATTGTAATATTTCTTTCGTGTATAATCTTTGGTTGCTGGGTGGTTTATTGGATATTTGAAGTGGGTTGCTGTTGGGATAACAATTTTTTTCCAGATTGTTTGTTGAAATTTTGTAATAATCTGTAAGACGATGGCAACTTTCCCTTTGTTTTCATTAATTTCGGGCTTTTTAATTTTTCCTATTTCAATTAAATATTAGTGTTAATAACCATTATAATCATTTTTTTAGGTTTTCTGTACTGGTGTTTTGTCTAATTTCATCTGTATAGTAATTAATCAGCCTACAGATTATGTTTTCTATTTGTTATCTACGTCATCTATTTGTTTTTCATTAAATTCTTGCCTATTAATTGCCTGTTTTAATTAAATATTAGTGCTAATAACCATTATAATAATTTTTGTTCTCTGTATTGGTTTTCTTTTTCTCTAATTTCATCTATACAGTATATATTTTTTATTCAGTTATTTAGCTGCCTTCAGATTATGTTATCAATTTGGGGAAAAATCTTTAGAGGGCTTTAAGGCCTTAAATTTGAAGTGCCAATTGTGAATTTTTTGCTTGTCTATTTAACTCAAATACTTTGTAATCTCCGTCTATTTTCTGTTCCTCCTTGATAATGTGAATATATCACGAAAGCGCTCGGACTTTGTGTTTCCTTTTCCTTGTGGTTGTTTGCTTATTAATAAGGTCACGTGTTATTTTGTGATTCTAGTGCATATATATATATATATATATATATATATATATATATATATATATATGATGAATAAAACCACGAAGGAAAAAAGAAACACAAAGGGGTGCTCAAGCGCTTTCGTCTAATGACATCCTCAGGAACACTGGAGTGAAAGGACAGATCAAGGCAATATATAGGTTACAAAAATAAACATACATACATACATATTCATATATATATATACATATATATACATATATATATATATATACATATACATATATATAGTAAGCATAGAAAAAATTGTGGGAGGAGCAAACATTTATGGTTTATGAAACAGGTCACAAAAGAATAAAGAAATAAAAATAAATATAAATATAAATTGAGAAAAATAATTAACAAAAAGTGCCTTAGTGATATATATGTCACAGCCTAAATAATCATAAAGAAATAAACAGGCAAATAAAAAAAACCACAAATAATATACATATATATATATATATATATATATATATATATATATATATAAAAAGACACTTTTATCACTTTGGCCGACCTTCAATATAAATTCAAATGGCTTGTTTATGGAACAGGTCACAAAAGAATAAAGAAATAAAAATATATATATATATCAATATATATCAATATATATCAATTTGGCATCATCTATTAAATTGATTGTAAAACTTCCCGTTTGAGCTTGAATTTGTAGACTCCACTTACAATATTTATTTTATTTTATTTCTTTATTCTTTTGTGACCTGTTCCATAAACAAGCCATTTGAATTTATATTGAAGGTCGGCCAAAGTGCTAAAGTGTCTTTTTATATATATATATATATATATATATATATATATATATATATATGTATGTATATATATTTGTGGTTTTTTTTATTTGCCTGTTTATTTCTTTATGATTATTTAGGCTGTGACATATATATCACTAAGGCACTTTTTGGTAATTAATTTTTTCTCAATTTATATTTATATTTATTTTTATTTCTTTATTCTTTTGTGACCTGTTTCATAAACCATAAATGTTTGCTCCTCCCACAATTTTTTCTATGCTTACTATATATATGTATATGTATATATATATATATATATGTATATATATATATATGAATATGTATGTATGTATGTTTATTTTTGTAACCTATATATTGCCTTGATCTGTCCTTTCACTCCAGTGTTCCTGAGGATGTCATTAGACGAAAGCGCTTGAGCACCCCTTTGTGTTTCTTTTTTCCTTCGTGGTTTTATTCATCATAAATACTTTTCACGTGTCACTTTCGTGAAATAATTTTTCATATAATGAACACCACGCGTTCCTTCGCCTTGCTGTTCCCTCTATTGTCCCCGTTTGTGTCGGTGTTTGCTTCTACATTAATGAAGGGGCATGAATTCGGATCCGACGAAAGTTTCTTACTAATTGTCTGGAGGAGCAGGTCCTTCCCAAGTCCCTCCTTCCGATTCGCCTCAGAGAAATGGACGACCATCCGTTCAACAACTTTAGGTGAGTAATTTTAAAGAAACATATTGAAGTCACCAGACAAAATGAGTGGTCCACCTTCAAAAATTTAGGCATTGCCAAACGTAATGTTTTGACTGTTATTCCCCAACCGTGGATCCAACCTTTGTTTGATGAAATTTACAACGAGTTGCGTCGGAGAACTTCTTCACTTCGAAACATTTTGGATCGCAAAATTAAAAGTCTCATTCGAAATAGTCAGTGGAGTAAAAAAGCAAGCTCAAAGTGTGTTTTGAACCTTTCTTCGAAAAACATTAGTGACGATGCAAAAAGTGCCCTTGGATTTGGTATGTCCTTTTATATTGTTAAAAAACCTACTGCTTTACAAATTTGTCATAGTCTTGCTCGTTTTGAAAAACAGTGTAACCTTCCTCAGTTTTTGGTTAACATAGTTAAAGGCCTGGTCTATGGTGCTGCGAATATTTCTTACGAAGATAACTTTCCTAAACGTTTCCGCAATAGCCTTTCACAATTAAAAAAAGATAGTGAGCTCCATATTACTAAAGCAGACAAGGCTAACACCTTAGTCATTATGGACAAAGTGGATTACATTGGAAAGATGAATGAGCTGCTTCAGGACCCCGCCACATACGTGAAACTTAGGAAGAACCCACAGGATGATGTCATCAAATCATTCAATAGTGGCTTGAAACGCATTCTCAAAGATCATAAGGATTTAATTCCCCTTTTTTTGTCCACTTCACCTGCTCTGCCTTATCTTTATGGTCTTATTAAAACCCACAAACCGGGTAACCCTATGCGCCCTATTATTAGCTCGGTGGGCTCTATTACCTATAAACTCTCCAAATGGCTTGTTAATGTTTTGTCCCCCATTCTTGGAACTGTCTCTGATTCACACGTAAAAAATTCCATGGATCTCACTGAAAAATTGAATAATGTTCGCATTAATACCAACGATAGATTGATCAGTTTCGACGTTTGTTCATTGTTCACAAAAGTGCCGATTGATGATATGCTTGACTTTCTCGCCAGAGAATTACATAATTATGATTTACCATTACCTGCACACACTGTTTTGGAGCTTATTAAGCTTTGTATCAAGGATTGTAAATTCACTTTCAATGGCGAGCATTATCAACAAGTTTTTGGGATGGCCATGGGCAACCCTTTGTCGCCCCTTCTCTCCAATATTTATATGGAGTTTTTTGAACTTACTTACATTCCGAGAATCCTGGGGGTTGGCATCCCTTGGTTGCGGTACGTCGACGATATTTTGTGTATCTGGCCCATGAATCGTGACCTGGATGACTTCCTCCTTCAGTTAAATGACCAAGTCCCCTCCATTAAATTTACTTTAGAAGTGGAACAAGACAACTCAATCCCGTTTTTGGATGTGCGTGTTCATAGGGATAGCCCGGGTTTTAAGTTTAGTATCTATCGGAAAAAAACAAACAATTTGTCCTACGTACACTTTTACTCTGGACATGACACCCCTATTAAAAAGACCATATTTTCCTCAATGTTTCTCCGCGCTCTTAGGATCGCCAGTCCGGAATACATCGATGCCGAATTGGAAAATATCAACGGTATTGGCAGTGAGTTGTGTTACCCTTCTGCGTTCATGGAATCTTGTCTTAATAAGGCTAAACGAACCTTCTATCGTGTGAATAATAACACTCGCACCTTGTCAAAGAATTTTTAGTACTTCCATTTTTCCCGGGCTTCTTAGGCATTGCTAATGTACTTAAACTTTTGGATATCAGTGTAGTTTTTTCATATAACAATATTGTGAAAAACATCATAGTAAAAATAGCCCTACCAATAATTTAGGCATTATCTATAAAATTGGGTGTAAGCAATGTGATTCCTTTTACATAGGTCAGACGGGAAAGGATTTGCAAACGCGTGTAAAACAGCATCAATATTCCGTTAGAACGGGACAGTTGTCCAGTGCCCTTTTTCCATTTGTCAGAGTTATCCCATTGTATTGATTGGAATAATGTTTCAGTTTTGTTTCACTCTAGCAACATTGTTAATAGAAATATTCTTGAGTCGGCTATAATTCAACTTACAAATAACCTTAACATGAGTAAAGGTCTGTTTCAACTCGATCCCGTTGCTCTGAATTCCTTCAGAATGGATTTAAACAAAAAGGGCAGGTTGTTAAATCTTTGGTAAAAAAAAAAAAAATTGTTTTTGTCTTTTGTTTCTCTTACAATTTTATTTTTCAATTTTTTGCTGTATGCGTGTATGTGTATGTATGTATGTGTATGTGAGTATGTGTGTGGTCATTGCAGTTAAATGTGTTTGTATGTATATGTGTGTATATGTATGTATGTATGTGTGGATATGTATGTATGTATGTATGTATGCAGTTAAATGTGTATATATATATATATATATATATATATGTGTATGTACCTTACTGAGGTGACGTGTATGTATATATATGTATATAGTCTAAAAGTCACTAAAGAGTAAATATCACTAAATCTAAGCTGAATGGCAAGACGAAGCCATAAACGAACCAACGGGTTGTTCGTATTGCTTTGGTCTGGCCTAGACATGTTTTTCCTATCTGACCTAATCTTTGGTGCTGAGTAAAATTAGGTGATGAATCTAAGGTAACAAATCGGGTAGGAAGTTGTTCGTACTTAAGTATAGTTAGGGGTAATGTCTATAGCTTCTAAATTGGTAATGTAAGAGAGAGTTAGGTAGGCTGTTGTGGGACACAGGAATAAAACGGTAGGCTTCAAGGAATACCTAATTCAACGCACCGGTAAGTGCTTTTGATTGTTTGCTAGAACCTAAGTAACCTAACTGGGGTGTCTACCCCACGCTATCACATTTGGCGACGAGGATGGGATTTGGCTCATTTGGTTAAATTTTGTTCATTGGGTTAAATTTGGCTCATTGGGTTAATTTGGCTTATTGGGTTCGGAAGTGGTGTTTGGAAAATTGGATGCAGACTAGTGGGTCGTCCGATTTGGTTTGTTTGTGTGGGGAAGCTACCGTACTATAGCGTAGGTCCCGCCGCCCTAATTCTAAAACTAATTCCTACTCAGCCCTAACTCTAAAACTAATTCCTACTCAGCCCTACCTCTAAAACTAATTCTTACTCAGCCCTAACTCTAATACAATTCACTATTCAGCCCTAACTCTAATAAAATTCACTATTCAGTAACTAGACCAAATTTAAACCTAACCTAACCTACTTCACGTGAGTTGGTCTAATTCGGTTTTGCTCTAGCATGTCGGTGATTGGCCATATAAGCCCCTACGAAGACAATGGGGAGGACTTCGAAGCTTATGCCACTAGGGTGAGGTTGTTTTTCGAGGCAAATTCCATTCCGGATGCTAAGAAAGTACCTACCTTTTTAACTATAATAGGCCCTAAAACGTTTGGTTTAGTTATGGACCTAGTTTCTCCTAAAGCACCGGAAACTTGCACCTATAATGAATTGGTACAGGCCCTAACCGATCACTACAAACCCGAGTAGTTCTCATCTATGAACGTTTCAAATTTTATTCAAGGCATCAGACGGGAAATGAAAGCATTGCAGAGTTTGTTGCAGGAATAAAAAGCCATAGCCGTACGTGTAAATTTGGGGACAAATTAGATGAAATGCTAAGAGATAGTTTGTAATGGTCTCAAAGAGGAGTCTACCCAGAGAGCCCTATTAGCCATACAGGACCTAACTTTTAGTCAGGCTGTAGAAATAGCTACGGCTAGAGAAGCAGCTGCTAAAGATGTTAGAGCTTTTGGAAATCATAGTAGTAAAGCCCAACACGTAAATAGCTTTAAATCTTCTAGGCCTGGCAGACCTAACGAGCCTACTAGACAGGCAAATAAAAGGTATGAGGCGAATATGACTAAGCCTACTAATTCTACTAAGCCTTCCAAGCCATGTACAGGGTGTGGAAAACACCATTGGAAGAAAGATTGCCTTTTAAAGAAGCAGTTTGCCGAAACTGTAGTAAAATAGGCACATAGCTAAAGTGTGTTATTCAAGAAAACAAAGGGTGAAAATTCTAATTTTAACATTTCTAGTATAAATCCTCAAAAGGAAATACTTCGAACATTGGAGTGGAGTACCTATTCTATGAGCAGCAAGTGGGGAAAATACAGGCCCATATATTGTAGAGGTAGGCCTAGATGGAATTACAGTTCCTCTAGAATTGGATACGGGTGCTGCCCGGACGGTCATGTCCAAGGTAGTTTTTGATAAGATTTTCAAAAACACACCTAAACTACATGCATCTAAAACAATTTTGAAGAAGTACGGTGACACACAAATACCTATTTGTGGAGAAGCATACGTCACAGTTACACTTAACCAGAAAACTTTGTCTCATCCCTTAACCCTTTTAGTGGTGGATGAGCAAGGGCCTACTCTACTAGGCCGTGATTGGATTGATGCTTTGGAAATGCCAATTGACAAAATCTTGCCAAGGGGTCAGGCAGATGTGCATACACTTTCATATCCATCTGACATAGACTCATTGTTAAGGGAGTTTTCTTCTATTTTTGGGCCTGAAGTAGGCAACCTAAAAGGCCATCAGGTCTGCATAGAAGTAGATCCTAATGTAACTCCGAAATTTTGTAAGGCTCGTTCAATTGCGCATGCACTGCGGGAGAAGGTAGATTTAGAAATTGACAGGCTGCTAAAAATAAAATTATTGAACCAGTCACACACGCTAAGTGGCTGCCCCAGTAGTTCCTGTACTAAAACCGGACAAGTCCGTGCGGTTATGCGGGATTACCGTTTAACAGCAAATAGAGCCGTCCTTCTAGATTGCTATCCTATACCAAGCCTGATGAATTATTTAGCTCTCTTGCTGGGGAAAAATTTCACAAAACTCGATATGTCCCAAGCCTATGCTCAACTAAGTTTAGATGAAAACTCTAAAGAATTAACTATCATAAATACGCACCGAGGCCTATATAAGTACAATAGGCTATGCTATGGAATAGCATCGGCTCCAGGTATTTTTCAGAGGACAATGGACCAAGTTCTAGGTCACATTCCAGGGGTACTTTGCTTTCTAGATGATGTCCTCATTTCAGGTTCGACTAAAAAGAACACCTAACTAGATTAACCACGGTTCTAAAAAGACTCCGGGATGCTGGACTTAAGCTAAAGAGAGAAAAGTGTTCATGGGTCACTAACGAGGTTTCATATTTAGGGTTCCGCATAGATGCCTCAGGCATTCATCCAACGGTGGATAAACTAGAAGCAATAGAAAAGGCACCACCTCCACAAAACATCACACAGTTACAAGCTTATTTAGGTCTCCTAAATTTTTATAGGAAATTTTTGCCTAATGCATCGACTTTCCTTGAACCCCTAAATAAGCTATTACGATCTGGGGAACAGTGGAGATGGAGAAAACTCAAAAGGAAGCATTTGAGGCTTCCAAGGACGTACTACTAAAGTCCACTCTCCTAGTGCATTATGATCCTAAACTTCCTCTCGTAGTTTCAGCAGACAGCAGTTCTTATGGAATTGGGGCAGTGTTATCTCACCACATTGATGGTGTAGATAGGCCTATCTGTTTTGCTTCTAGAACACTAACTGAGACGGAAAGACGATATGCACAAGTGGAACGTGAAGCATTAGCCTTAGTATTTGCAGTAAAAAAATTTCATTTCTATCTATGGGGTCATGAATTTAAACTAATTACTGACCATAAGCCTCTTTTAGGTTTATTTTCACCTAATAAAAATATTCCAGTTATGGCCTCAGGTAGGATTCAACGATGGGCACTGATTCTACAAGCCTATAAATTGACTTAGTACATCGGTCAGGTAAACTTCTAGGTACGGCTGATGCGCTAAGTAGGTTGCCCTTAGAAAATCCAAATGATTGTGTACCTATACCTACAGAATGGGTTCACTTGGTGGAGTTTTTGGAATCCACTCCAGTATCTGCAGTACAAATAGAGCAGTGGACAAAATCAGACCCTATTCTGTCTAGGGTCATCCATTTCTGCTCAGTTGGTTGGCCTACTAAGGTTGAGAGTGAATTACAGCCTTTTATTCAGCGTCAGTCTGGCCTCTCTATTCAAAATGGCTGTCTCTTATGGGTCCACAGAGTGATTATTCCAAATAAAGGCAGGTCGAATTTAGTGAAGGAACTTCACGCTGAACACATGGGCGCAACAAAAATGAAAGAGCTGGCGAGAGCTTATTTCTGGTGGCCTGGTTTAGATGGAGAACTCGAATCATTGGTTCGTTCCTGTCAAAGCTGCCTAGAGAACAGAGATCTCCCAAGGAAAAGTCCCTTCATCCTTGGGAATGGCCTACTATACCGTGGCATAGGATCCATGTTGACTATGCAGGTCCTATAAATAATATTTATTTCCTAGTCATGGTGGACGCCTACTCTAAGTGGTGGAAATTTTCCAACCACTTCCACGACTTCGGGTGTAACGATTCGCTTACTCCGTTCAGTTTTTCGCTCGATGGGGTTTACCCGTAGTCCTGGTTTCTGACAATGGTACTTGTTTTACCAGTGAGGAATTTCGTTCCTTCGTCCACCTAAATGGCATTAGACATGTCCGGTCTAGTGTTTTCCACCCATCTACTAACGGTCTCGCGGAAAACATGGTCCGTACTTTCAAGTCGGCCTTGCGTCATTCTCGTGGGGAGGAAATGCAAGTGGTGTTGGATAAATTTTTGTTTAAATATCGAATAACACCACACACCACGACGGGGTGTCTCCCTCTAAACTTCTGATTGGCCGGGGAATTCGTTCAGTTTTTGATTTGTTACGTCCAAACGAAATGTTACAACAACGAGTTTTACGCCATCAGGAAAAACAGAAGTTGTACCACGACACTAAAAGAGGGAGAGTTTCTAGAAGCGAAACCTAATGATCCAGTTGTGATTCGCAACTATGGGGCTGGACCAAAATGGGTTCCTGCAACTGTGCAGGAGAGAACGGGCCCTGTTTCCTTCAAGTGCCAACTAGAAGATGGTCGTTCTATTAAACGCCATCAGGACCAGATATGGGAACGGGAAGTGCAGAAGGACCAGAGTCTTCCGGAAGAGAGAACTGATCCTCCGGAAAATGGTTCAACTTGCCCGCCTATACAGGTTGCACCTGATCCTACTACATCAACCCGCTCCGCAGGTCGTCTAGGGTCCCTCATCCCCTGACAGACTAAACTTGTAGGGGAGGAGTGAGGTGACGTGTATGTATATATATGTATATAGTCTAAAAGTCACTAAGAGTAAATATCACTAAATCTAAGCTGAATGGCAAGACGAAGCCATAAACGAACCAACGGGTTGTTCGTATTGCTTTGGTCTGGCCTAGACATGTTTTTCCTATCTGACCTAATCTTTGGTGCTGAGTAAAATTAGGTGATGAATCTAAGGTAACAAATCGGGTAGGAAGTTGTTCGTACTTAAGTATAGTTAGGGGTAATGTCTATAGCTTCTAAATTGGTAATGTAAGAGAGAGTTAGGTAGGCTGTTGTGGGACACAGGAATAAAACGGTAGGCTTCAAGGAATACCTAATTCAACGCACCGGTAAGTGCTTTTGATTGTTTGCTAGAACCTAAGTAACCTAACTGGGGTGTCTACCCCACGCTATCACACTTACCTTACCTTACAACCTCACAAAGGTTCTGCGCGATGATTTCTCATTTCGCGATGGTCAAGCTTGTATGTGTATATAATATATATGTGTGTGTGTGTGTGTGTGTTTGTATATATGTGTGTATATGTATATATATTTGGTTATGCGGGTATACATGTGTACGTGTATTATTTGTAATTTTTTCAATTTATATTTATTTTTATTTCTTTATTCTTTTGCGACCTACCGTTTTTTTCAGACAATAATTATAAAAACAAATTTGGTAATTTTTTTCCTTATGCATATATATATATATATATATATTCTGTATATATTGCGTTTATATTTCGTATATATACCGTATATATTTGTATATATATTTTATTGTTCTTTATATATCATCTAGGCATCATTTTGTTTTCCAATTTATATTTACTTGTACTTTTTTATTTCGTTTGTGACTATAATATGCATATGTGGTAATTTTTCCTTATAAATTGGTGTGCCTCTCTTAAAATTTATCTTTCATTTATTATTATATTTTTTATTATTTTTTTAATAATTAATTTTTTTTTTTTGGTTTATTTCTTTATTTCTTTGTGACATATATATCAATTTGGCATCATCTATTAAATTGATTGTAAAACTTCCCGTTTGAGCTGAATTTGTAGACTCCATTTACAATATTTATATTTATTTTTATTTCTTTATTCTTTTGTGACTGTTCCATAAACAAGCCATTTGAATTTATATTGAAGGTCGGCCAAAGTGCTAAAAGTGTCTTTTTATATATATAATATATATATATATATATGTATGTATATATATTTGTGGTTTTTTTTATTGCCTGTTTATTTCTTTATGATTATTTAGGCTGTGACTATATATCACTAAGGCACTTTTTGGTAATTAATTTTTTCTCAATTTATATTTATATTTATTTTATTTCTTTATTCTTTTGTGACCTGTTTCATAAACCATAAATGTTTGCTCCTCCCACAATTTTTTCTATGCTTACTATATATATGTATATGTATATTATATGTATATATATATATGAATATGTATGTATGTATGTTTATTTTTGTAACCTATATATTGCCTTGATCTGTCCTTTCACTCCAGTGTTCCTGAGGATGTCATTAGACGAAAGCGCTTGAGCAACCCTTTGTGTTTCTTTTTTCCTTCGTGGTTTTATTCATCATAAATACTTTTCACGTGTCACTTTCGTGAAATAATTTTTCATATATATATATATATATATATATAGTTTATTTTTTATTTGGATAAATCTCATCACCCACACAGAGTGATGGGATGTAGGGAGGCACCATCTTGGGTTAGGGGCAATGTTCCCTCTAAGGTGTGCGCTTGTGCGCGCGCACACGCGTTGTGAAACCCGCGCACACAGCAAAATAAAATGCGCACAGGCTCAAGCGTATCATGAGTCACGACAGTAAATGAAGTAATTTCAAAAATTTCAGTTTAATGAATTCTATAAAGAACAAATTAAGAAACCGCTTGAAAGAAAATCATTTGGACACGCTCATGCTAATTAAAAGTTACCTGAATGATGACGGATGTATTAATCTTCATAGAGTTTATTTGGAATGGGCAAATGCTAAAGATCATAGGGAGAAATCGTAATCATACTTAAATGAAAGGCATTTTCATTTAATGTTTTTTGATTATATTTTATTTTACTGAATCTTATTATTTTTGATTTTATTCCTATTTTATGAATGGATAAAATTATGTATTAATCTTGATAGTCTATTTTAAATTGCTAAATGCTAAAATTGTTTGAGAAATGATAACTAAAATAGTCATTTTCAATTAATTTATTTTTTTTATTTCTTTATTTTGGCGAATTTTATTTTACTATTTTTTATTTTATTCATATTTTTTAGAATGGATAAAATGTTTTCTTTTTTAAGAATATATAATATTGTAAACAGTTTTTTAATATCCATTTAATAGTACCGTAATGATCAAGCTATCACCTTATGGAAATAATATTTATTAAGTATTTAATATTTATATATATTTCATTTTGAAGATAATAGCGCTCAGAAAAGTTTGCACAATTTTTCACCATGAATCTAAATATACTCACAACGAAAATTTCTTGCGCACACCGACTAAAAAAAATTAGAGGGAACATTGGTTAGGGGATACTCTCTGTCTTTATACCCCCATTTAAAGAGATTTCTCTGCTGAGCGGTGCCCCATCCCCTAGCACTGTGATGTATGAAAGACTCATTATGTTCACTTGCCTCATAGACACCTTTAAATGGGAGACCCTGAATGGGTGTACATTCAAATACTCTATACAGTCTTTACAGTCCCACCTACTCCTTTTATCTTAATTGTTGAGCTTGTATTATATTATTCAGGTTGTAGCTATGTAGATATATGGCTATATAGCTGTATGGCTGTATAGATAACCATGTGATGTCTACAATTAGTACAGTAGTGGTATTGATGAATGATCCACAAGATCCAAAGTTTTGAAGTTAATGTACAGCTAGTAGATGTGTGACAATATGCAATTAGGAGAGATGAATTGGATCTTAATTTTGCATGTAACTGTATTTATGATTTGTTTATATTAACAGTGGAGATACCCAGATGGGCCGAAGGGTCCCTATGTGCCCACTATAAATTTTTTACCATGTTATCATGTCCACTCCGGAGGGCGATTGGTTACCTGCGTGCCGCCGGCTTGCTCAATCAGGGTTTGCTGATCGGCTAACCAACAGCAACAACAACAATTAATCTATCAAGATCTTTTTGCGGTTTATAAGAATTTTCTATATTTGTAACATACAAACAAAACAACACATTACAAGCAAAACAACACATTACAAACAAAACAACACATTTTATACAAAACTACATACCACAAATACTCACGTTCCCTATTCCGATCTATTACTTTTCCCATGACGAAAGTTGTAAAGTTGTGCAATCGCCACCGTTCTGTGATTCATGTTTTCAGGTTGATCGGAAGTTTTTTTTTTTACTTTTAACAGAACGATTCTGCTGCCATAATAGAAAGTGATTTTCAAGAAAATACAATACAGTATTTAACATATTCTAAGATTATAGTAAGTTACACTAACTTAAGGAGCCAATGAATAGTGGATTCTTATTTATAAGAGGTATTTAATAGTGCTAGGCCCAACAGAAGTTTACTGGCTAGAAAGACTTAAAAATATAGGCTAACCTAGGCCATAACTTTTATTACGTTAGATTTGGAAAACATGAAGCACTCGGGCCTATCGAAGTTATCCAAGTTATGAGCTATATTTTTTAGGTCTGGTGCTAGTATCTCCGAGCAACTGATACAATTAGAAACAAAGTAAGCTATTATGCAGCTAAAGGGCGTCGCGGCTTTATAAACATACACTACCCTTTTAGACTAGAAATATATGTACATAACACTACAATTGATTATATACTGGGGAAATATCATTTTATGGTGAAGAAATTATGTTAGAAAAGATTCGAATTTGTAGTTATCACCGCCATGATCAACATGGCGGATGTCAATCAATCACCAAGCGACAAGCATTCTCGTAATGACATCCAGCCAATCAAATTTAAACCTGGCTCTATCCCAGGTTTAAAATCTTGCCATTTCTCAGTCTAGATGCCAACATGGTGTGTGAAACTTGCGATCTTAATTATATCGAAGTTCATCGTTATTTTTTAAATGACAATTTAGCCTTAGACCTTTTCAGAGACCATGGCATTTTTCCGAAATCCCGTAATTGTTCTCGGTGTGGTAAAAAGTGCGCTATTCAAAGAGAGAAGGCATTATTTCAGTGTAACACTAAAACAGTGAATCCAAGAAATAAGCGCGTAACTCGTTGTAATTTTAAAGCTTCAGTTTATAAAGGCACATGGTTAGAACACACACGATTGCGTCCAGGACAAAATATTGCTTTCATTAACGTGTTTTTGAGAAAACATTTCAGTCAGGCATATTGTGAAAAGTACCTAGGCTTGGCTGCACATACCATTGTGGATTGGAAAAGCTTCTGCAGCGAGGTTTGCATTAAGTGGATTGAAAATCAAGAACCAATTGGAGGAGTAGGCTGTGTTGTTGAAATCAATGAAAGGAAATTTGGGAAAAGGAAATATCATTGCGGATATAGAGTGAAGGTGTCTGGGTATTTGGTGGTATTGATAGAAACACTAAGAAATGTTTCATTGTGCCCATTGAGGAATGCAATGCTGAAACATTAATTCCGCTATGTAAAAAATTCATTCTCCCTGGTTCCATAATCTATAGTGACTGTTGGAAGGCATATGATACATTAAGTGAACATGGATATACACACCATACTGTAAATCATAGCTTAAACTTTGTGGAATCAGAGACATTTGTTCATACTAATAATATTGAGCGCTTGTGGAAGGATGTGAAGAGCTGGATTTTACGAGCTGGTAACAAGAAGGAGCACTACAAACAGTACTTTGCAAGATATTTATTTGTGCACCAACACCCAGACCACCTTACCATTCTCCATCACTTCCTTAGAGCCATTGCTATACTTTATCCACCTCCACAGTAAAGGTAGGAATTGGCTTTATTGGTTTGGTTAAGGTTAGGTTGCTTTAATTGGTGGTGATTGTTTTTTTTTCTGCATTATTTAGTGATAATTCAGTCAATATTGAGGAGATGCATGGCCTCTGAATTCAGATTTTTTTATTCATACCACTCATTAATACATAAGATTTGATGAATTTTAAAAAATAAAGGAGCTATTGATTTTTACTTTTTAAAAGTACAAGGTCTAGTTTTTTTTTAAATTCATCAAATATGTACTAATGACTAGTATGAATAAAAATCTGAATTTGGAGGCTGCGCATCTCCTCAATATTGACTGATAATTCTTGTTTTTTTTCTGTTACTTTTTCATGCTTTGTGCAGTGGTATTTGTCTATCTAAAACACCTTAAAACTGGTGTTTTTTCATAATTCCACAACTATTGATATCTACTAGGTACACAAAGCATGAAAAAATATGTAGAAAAAAACAAAAATTATTACCAAACTCAGCGATGCCTCTTAGCTGCATAATTACCCAAAAAGTAAGTAAAATGTAATAAAATTATGCAAAATGTCAATCCCAAGTTAGCTAATTAACACAACTATTTACAGAGTTACTAAAGTGGCCTACGTAAATTAAGTTAAGAATATAGACTACGATATATAATTATACAGAAAAGGAATGCTCCTGGGTTCAGACTATATCTATATTTTTCTAGATCAGTTTTTTCGGGTCAATCCCAGAATAGGCACCTGATGTACCTCAATCCCAGATGAAGTACCTGCATTCAACCTCAATCCCAGAATAGGCACCTTGCAAGGAATTAAATTAAAAAAACCTGATGATTACAAAATTTATTGTTTATACAAAGTTTATTACAAATGTAATAAAGTTATAAAAGGTTTAAAGTGGTTTAATGAATAAAGAAAAATTTTAGATATTATAAATTCCTAAAATATGAGCCCGAATGTTTCTGAATCCATCTGAAGCAAATCTATCTAGCCACATAAATTGGTATAGATATAGGTTAGGTTAGAGTTGATTTTTTCAAATATTGATAAAAACAATGAAATTATATCTCTAAAACTATTTATATTTTTTTCTCCTCAATCCCAGATTAAGCACCTAAAAATGATTTCAGGTGCCTATTCTGGGATTGATCCGTTTTTTCTCCTCTTTTCAATGGTGATATTCATTTCCTATGCAAATGTATATTTTTATGGAGTTACCCCTTCTTTCCTCTAGAATACTGAACCCTGAACAAAAGTGGGCAGAGCTTTGAAAAAGGAAAATATGGAGTTAAAATGCATGAAAAAAGAATGATCCCAAACTATTCAATTTCCACAAATTATACATTTATAGATTTGTTTTTAGGCAAAAATTGGTTATTACACCTAGACAGTTTCTTGACAAACAAATTTTTCTGGTAAATTTAAAGTTGTTTTGCACAAATATATATCTATTTCCTGTGCAAAAATGTATAGTTTTCAAGATATCTTCACCTGACCAAACCTAACTTAACCAAGAGAATAATACCATGATTGATAAAAACATCCAATACTTTGCCTTTATCTAGGCCTACATACATGGTGAATCAGGTCCTCAAAGTTGAAATCATACAAATGACACATCATAATTCTATCATAAACAATAACAAACTGAATCCAATTAGGATTTAAAAAAAAAGTAGCCAGAACTTGAAACAGCCAGAAATATGAAAAAAAGTGACAAATTGACCAAAATAGTGTATATATACATATCATAAATGCCAAAAAATAGCAATTGTAATTATTAAACAAAAATATTTAGACTAATTTGCATAAGATAAGAGATATTTTCGTAGTTAATTGTTAATGGGGATTCAATATATGGTACAGTATTGTTTTAACTGGGTGTGACTGAGTGAAATAACCAATATTAACATGTTTTATTATCAGAGACTCATTTCTGATAGTCTGAGGTTATGCAAATACCCCACCCCAAAACTGTTATGCATGACTTCAGTTTTATGGCATTTGTGCAACCGCAGACTACCAGAAATGCATTTCTGATATAAAAACAAATCCCATGAATGCTTAAGTTATGAAAATCCAACCAAACCTAACATAACTTCCATCATGTAACTTACCTATTAGTGAGGTGGGTAAAGTTTGGCAATGGAAAGCTTTTAATTTTTTTCATAATTACACAAGTGGTCACAGGTATTTCCTTTGTCATCCTTTTTTTGGGCATAATAATTCACTTAGCAAAATCCCATGATCACAGAAAAATTTAAAGGCTATATTCTCATTTACAGAAAACTTCACAACAGCTTCACAAAATGTATAGGAACAACCTTTACACATAGAACTTGTCAAACTGCTTACTGTAAGGGGATTTTTTCAGTTTGGTGGATTGCTATCTCCCTACCAAATTTGCTATAGCGCATATAACAGGATATAATTATTAGGTAAAAGTTGCTTAAAATTAATCAAAACCTACAGGAAAATTATTGGATACCCAGTTAGGTCAACTGTGACTCGTTAGGTTAAGGCATGATATTTTTGTTAAAACTAACAAAAATATCACGACCTAGCCTAACCAATCATCAAGGATGTACAAACTTAACAGTTACCAGTCGAGTTTTGCAAGATTCTCCTTGAACTAACTAGTGCTTTTATGCTCACCTCTACTCCTTATCCCTTGTAATTTTGTTCTAAACCCATTAATTGCATAAGTTCCTAGTTACAAGTTGAGCTAAAATCATGGGTTATGCAGAGATATCTCATTTTAAAGTTTAAACCTGTGTATATACATGCCTCAGTGGTGTAGTGGTTAGCATCGCTGACTATGAATCCATTGGCCCCAGGATTGAGACCTGGTGATGGCAGCTGGCACGCAGCAAAACCCAGCTATTCATCCTTCCACACAATAAAGAAAGTGGTTGGTAGATAAATGGGTACCCTGGGTTGCCTAAGATGCTGGGCTGCTGGTGGGATGTGGTTTGGATTCCACGTTAAACTGTAGGGTCATTCCAGAATTATGGATATTACATTGGCATTTTTTTTAACATTCAACCCAGGGCTGTGGAGTCGGCACATAAAAAACCGACTCCTCAATTTTTTGTATATCCGACTCTGTCATTGTTACGGTAACTTTGTCTGTAGTAAAGAATCTTGTAAGTGGTGCTTGTCATTCAGTAGATTTCTGATCTTTTGTTAACTTTGAAGTAGTTGGAAGGTTTTTATTACTATCTTTCTCAATGACAACTTCTGAAATTTTGGGATGGAAACGCTGCAAATGTCTTTTCAAATTTGATGCTCTGGTTGGTGCATTTTTATCAGAGCCAGTAAAACCACTGATTTTTGCTTCACATAATTTTTCACCATCATCATCTATCATACACTGAGACACGAAATGTTTCCCATCTGTGGTTATTGTAAAATATTAAAAAACTGCAGACTTTGTTGGAAGTGTCTTTGCCATTGTGAAAGGGGTTTTAGACTTGAAAGTTAAAAACTTATGAAATTTAGAAAGAACTCTAAATTAAATAAGCATTAAAAATAAAAAATATTATCTGAAAAGAAAAAATGAATTAATGGCATTAGTGTCTGAAATGGAAAACATTGTGTTTATTATTTTAGTGGTTTAACCACCATAGCTGCCAGTGATATCACACACAAAAACATATTTTATTAAAATTTATATTGAGGTCGGAGTTGGTACATTTTTACTGACTCCAACTCCAGCAGCACCAAAATTGACTCCGACTCCACAGCCCTGATTCAACCTGCCATAACTGATGTGCTGTAAAAGCTACACTGATGCTATTTACAATAAAGGCAGGAGATGTTTCTCTTTCTATTAACATCTACAAAAAGTATAAAGGTTTGCATTTAAGAGAACCATGAGATTTTAAACTTACTGTTACAGATGTTACTTAATTGCCATCTCTGTTGTAACCTACAGTATGTAGTAAAGAAATTTTCTGTGAATTATAACTACTAATTGAATACTTGTATATGCCATGTTAATAAGGTCGGGTTAAGCTACTAATTGGCATATTTTTAGGTGGCATTTACTACTTGATTTTTTAATAAACTGATTGTGAATGCCATTATGGACGTTGCTGCGCAATTTTTTTTACCTATGTACATGCAAAAATGCGCTTTTTACAATGATTAGCTCATTAATTAGTAAGGAAACAGCATTAGAACACGGTTCACAAAACATTTTCTTGCATAATTTTGTAATGAAAACCTAAATGGTTACACAGTCAACAAAATATAAATAATGCATTTGTTACTTAAGAAATTAAATAAACATTGTTTCATTTCACAAATATATAGCATAAAATTTTGCCAAGTTTTATAATATAAAACATTACGTAGTTGATTTAATGGATGGTGTTGGGAAATGTTATGCCTGGGAATGTGTAAGTCATACAAGTTCTTGCATCTGGGTATGGCAGTGATATCACAATTAGTTCTTCACCAATAATGTCTGCATCCTTCTTCTCAGGGAACTTAAAGACAGTACAGTTTTTTCTGTCTTGATAAATTACTCTTAAACAATTCACATTTATCATCTCATCAATCTGTTTTTTTCTCTGTGTACTTCAATAAAACATAAGTTCCTGGCAACCTTCTGGACTCTTCAGCTTTACTACTCTCATCTTGATCACGTTCTTCACCCAGAGTATGGTGAGCTTGGACAGTGTCAGCACAGTTACTTGAAGTACTGGCACCTAGGTTGGATGTAAAAGACAGTTGAAATGATTCATAGCCACATGAATTTTTGTCTGAGCACTCATAATCTAAAGCAACTCTTCTTGGGCTGGTGGCGACAGACGAGTCTTCTGTGTCTGACATGTGACAACTGTTTGCAGGAGTCAGGTCACAATTCTTAAATGGCAGGCTATCTGATGAGAGAGAGAATGAATCTAATCTTGTATGGGCCCTGTACCTGTACAATAGACATAAACATACATGTTAGGTTACGGAAGTCATAATGGTAAGTATAACTTTGTTGTGGGTGTTATGGATATCTACAGAAGCTAAGGCTAACAAAGACCCTAAGATCCACTCTAAGGTTAGCCCGAGAGAAAGGAAAGAGTAGGGGGGTTAAGAGAAGAGAAGAGAAGAGAATAAGGGGTTAAGTAAGGAGGAACACCTATCACTCGTGGGTTAACATTCATTCAGAAAAAGAGAAAAAAAGACTCACCATCATCATCCGCCGGCCACTGCCAACAAGTCAGAAAAATAGTCGGAGAAAATAGGAGAGGGGTGAAAGAAGTAAAATAAGAACGCTTACAAACCATGCAAACACAGTCTTAACTCACTGTCATACCATGCAAACTACAAACATGCAAGAAAAGAGAGTTACAGACATGCAAAGTAAGGAGAGGATAAGGAAAAAAAAAAGTAGGTAAAGTTAAACAAAAAGTGGGTTAGTTTACGCTACGAGCTACATCTACGTTTGTGTTAGTCTATTATTATTTTTTTTATTATTTTTTTTCTGGCATTCATCATCAACAGACTCATCCTCGAGCACCACCACCAGAGCTCCTGTTGCTAACTTTGTTTTTTTATTTCAAACAACGTTAATACTTTTAAAATGTCTGTCAAGACAGTTCTTAAACACATTAACGTTGGTAGAATGAATGACTGATGCTGGAAGATTATTCCATTTATCAATTACTTTAAATGTAAAGAAGTTTTTAGCAATATTAGTAATGAAACGTCTGCCACGCAACTTAAATCCGTTATTGCGAGTATTACTATTATCAAAAGTGAACAATTTGTCAAAATTTACGTTATCGATGTTATTAACAATTTTGAAAACTTCAATAAGCTCTCCCCTTAATCTCCTAGTTTTGAGTGAATACAGATCTAGCTCTTTAATCCTATCTTCATAAGGCTTGTTGTGCAATGATGGAATAAGTTTCGTGGCACGACACTGAACCCTTTCTAACCTATCAATATCCTCAAGTACGGGCACCAAAACTGAATGGCATATTCTAAATGAGGCCTGACTAGGGACTTGTGAAGGGGCAATATAATATCCTTCGATTTAAATTCAAAATTACGCACTATGAAGCCTAACATCCTATTAGGCGCTATGAAGTGTCTGCATGCTATTTGTTGGGTTAGGTGGGTTGATCAGGTACAGAATGTGGTGTGTGAGAGTGAATGGAGAGTGGACACATCCATGTCAATGCCACCCTGTGGAGGTGGGAAAGGCATAACTGATGAAAAAAATATATACAGTACTGGCCAAATTATTAGGAATTTTTTTAAAATTTCATTTTTTGGTATAAAATGTTAAATTAAACCAATTTTAAACGTTGAAAAGTTATTTATTTCTACACAAGAATACATGGTCATTATTTAGCAATAGTTTAGTACTTAGTTTGACCCCCCTTAGCTGCCTTAAGGGCTGCGACACGCTTCGGCATGCCATGAATCAATTTTTTGCATAATTCCTTAATACGTTTAGAGTGAAACCAGACTTGAATAAGTCGCTCTATGAGTTGGTGTTTTGTTGTTATCGGCGTTTCATGGATTACGTCCTTTAAAATACACCATAAACTTTCGATTGGGTTCATGTCTGGAGAATTTCCAGCCCATGGGAGCAACCGAACACTATTTTCATGACACCATTTTTTAACCGACTTTGCCGTGTGGCATGCAGCTGAGTCTTGTTGAAAAATCCAACGTCTATTACCATACCATTCCCTTATTTGAGGCAGTAGACGTCCTCTTAGTACTTCTATATACTTGACTTGGTTCATATTCCCCTCAACAATGCTCAAACGACTAGTTCCATGCACAGAAATTGCTCCCCAAACCATGATCTTTTGTGGAAATTTCACCGTTTTCATCAGACACTCAGGCAAAAATTCTTCTCCAGGCCTCCTTCTTACACTTTGAACACGATCGTCAAGCACGGCAATCGTTGACTCATCGGAGAACACCACCTGCAATCAAAGAAAGCCCTGTGAAAGAGTCAGTGCATAGCGTATGAAGTACAGCTAAAACGAAGTACAGTATGACTTGCTGCTTTACAGATATTTTTACTGCAGTTTTATCACGTACTGTAAATACACTTCTATGCATACTGTATTTACTGTATTAACATTCTATTTAATGTTAAATACCCAACTAAACAGTTAAATATTATTCTTACCTGTTCCCAATCCTCACTAGTCCAGTTAATGTGTTCCTTTGCCCATGCAAAACGTGCCTTCTTCATAGCCTCAGTGAGCCTGGGCTTCTTCCTTGGGCGGTAGGCTTTGAAGCCGGCAGTTAGAAGCCTCCTGTTGACTGTTCTACGACTAATATTGATGCCATCAGCCGCTAGACTACTGGAAATGTTTTTGCAAGTAGCTCTTCTATTTCTAAGAGACAAAATTGCAATCTGTCTATCAGTTCTTGGAGTCGTTACCCTTTTTCTGCCGCATCTTCCAACCCTTTTGGGGCCTACATTTTCTCCAAATACCATTTTTTTCTTAATACGAAGTACTGACTGTGGTGAAACATGGAGTTTGGCAGCGATTTCCTTTTGTTTAAATGTAGAAGTAGTTAATAAAACCTGTATTTGCCCAATTTTCCGTGGACTCAAGTCATTCTTTGCCACATTTTCAAATTCACTTAAAAACTGTAACAAATAATTGCCGAAATTGGGTAAATACACTATTTAAATTAAAAGGTAGTTACAATGACACGTAAAAGAAAGAGAAACACACCCGCATCGCACGACAACCAAACGACAAATGACGAATAAACACGCTTCGTTCGACTAAAGAATTATGCAAAAAATTGATTCATGGCATGCCGAAGCGTGTCGCAGCCATTATGGCAGCTAAGGTGGGTCAAACTAAGTACTAAACTATAGCTAAATAATGACCATGTATTCTTGTGTAGAAATAAATAACTTTTCAACGTTTAAAATTGGTTTAATTTAACATTTTATACCAAAAAATGAAATTTTAAAAAAATTCCTAATAATTTGGCCAGTACTGTATATTGTGTAAATAAAGACGTGCTTTTGTTACCTTTACAGCTTGAGCACGTTGGATTGATTTGACTGGCCCACAATTTTCCCAGATATCAATATAGCATTTTCCACAATCTTGAATATCTTCTTGACTTATGTATAATACATTTATTTTCTTTGAGACTGATTTAGATGCTTCATAAAAATCCCTGGCTGATGCCACAGTTATTCCATTGCAGAACTTTACGGTATTGTGCTTCAATACTGCCCCAATGCCATCATGGGGTCCCTTACCATGGTAGCTTTCATTAAAGTGGCATGAGGCAGAGCACCCATGAAGCCTGTAGCTAAGTATACCTTATCAAGTGCAATAGCAACTTCCTTTAGCTGCTTCTGAAGGTGAAAGGCCTCTCTGTATAAGCCTGCATCGTTCAGGGTAGTGGCAATTTTTCCATCAATTTCTCACTCAGTATTGATTTCCAATGTATTTATGAAAATTTTTATAAATGTGTCTACACAAGCTTCCTGAGAGTTCCACCGAGTATTGTTTGGTATCTGTGGCATTAGTCCTCCCTTGTCTTTCAGCCATATCTGATTAACAAATACATGACTCCAGATTCCTGGGATCTTGGTAGCATTGCTCCAGTAAATTTGACCATGAGAAAAAGTAAATTTGGGTTTGGGTTTTGTTCATCCGCTAGACGTTATGCAATTTTTTTGCGTATACGTTCTTGTACAAACCAATTTTTTTAAATTACAAATTTAGTTATTTTAAGTTTAGTTGGTAATTCCATATTTAACAATTATTTTTATTTTTTGTTAAGCTTCAATGTTTTGATAATTAAAATTTTATTAAAACGTATATTTTTTTAATATAAAATTATCAGGATTGGACTATGTTCCATTGATCTCGGCCAGGTTTGATAAATTGGCCAGATAATTACTTGTGCGGTTTTAAGTAATCCACCATGACTAGAATTGAAAAGTTTAGTTAAGTTTAAACTTACTTTTATTTACTTTAACTTACCTACTTTTACTTACTCTTCCTTACTTTTACTAAGTTTAAAGCACTTACTTTTACTTACTTTCATTGTACTATATTTACTTACTTTTACTCACTTTTACCATACTATATTTACTAACTTTTACTTATTTTGTATTTTTTCAGGTAGTCAATAATCAATAATGGATCCTAATATTGATGAAGTTGGAGAGAAAAGTGAGGGTGTTAAAAGGGGTTACTTTTGTGGTCAATGCAAGAACAAATATTCAAAGAAGCAAAACTGGGAGGAACATTTTAATTCCAAAAAAAATATTTGTTACAATACAAGAGGTCCCAGAGTTTGGGCCCACAGCTTAGATATTGCAGTAAAGAAATACCAGGATGAAGTGCAGCAAAGAGATACGGCAAAGCAGTCATTTAGTTGTTCACAAAATGTGCTAGTGCTAGACCTCAGAAAAATGAACCAACTTCATCAACTGCTAATCTAGAAAATGAAACTTTTTCACTAGATGTTTCACAGACTGAAGAAAGTGCTTCTCCTCCACCTAAGAAACAAAAGGTAAGTGAGGAATCTGCGCATCAGACTAACAAAACTGCTTTAGAGGAATTTGAAAATTCCCAAATCCAGAAGACATTGAATGCAATTCGCCTAACAAAAGAAACTCACCAAGCTGTTGTGGTTAATAAAGAGAAGAGTCAAAATATGCCTTCAAGTTCAAGTGTTGCATCCAAATCTAATAAAGCAAAAAGCAACAAATTTGACATTTCCATAGCCCATTTAAGCAAGTGTAAATCAATACAAGAAATCCTGAACAATGATTTGATCAAATCTACATTCAAATTGGTGGAAAAGAAGGATCTAGGGCATGCTGATGATTCATTTTCAGTACCAAGTGATATAATGGAAAACATTGCAAATAGTGACACTAATATGCCTGATGTAGATATAGCTGTTGAGGATGATGATGATGATAATCAAGAAGATATTGATGATGCTTCTGATGATAAAATGTTTACATTATATTGCATAGCTTGCACAGACCCCAAAGCATGTGCTTCAGACAAGGGTCATTCTCTGTCAGATCAACCAGTGCCTAACACCCTCATCTCTCAGATTTTGCTGAAATTTGGTTTATAGGGAGTTTGTGGGCCCTGAATCCATTTCTGAAATTATAAGGTCAATCCAACCAACGGTTCAAGAGATATGACCTCGGGAAATCTGAGGTCACTTGCGAGGTCACTAACATTTGGCGACCCATAACTTGGGTAATAATGGTCACAATTATATAAAAGTATATATATTTAGAATCAGAAAACGACAAGGAATCCAAATATGCAAGTTTTAGAACTCTAGGTTGAAAAATAAAAAAGTTACACTGTAACCAAAATTTGAGGTCACGATTTGACCTCTGGGGTATCAAATGAGAATTTTTTTTTAAATGTAAAAAATGAAGGCATAGGCATTGGCTATTAGAATCAGCAAAAAAAAGTTTGTTTATGTTAGTATTTTTCATGTAACTAACATATAAGTGAACACCATATTCATAAGTTGTGCGTCAATTCTACCTATTTTTTCACACTTAAGCTCATAATTTGACCTATAGAAATTAAAATTACATTTTTTTATAGATATAAAAACAAAGGCAAAAAATGTAAAATTGTATTTCACTGCTAATCTACACTGGCAATAATAGTTATAATAGTGAAAGGGGAAGACCTACTTAGAGGATTCATGTGCTAGCCTAATACAATTTTTGCATGCTCGATGCTCTCATCAATTTCTTTTTGTGGAAAAATGTATTGAATTCTGCTGCCTCCTCTTAGGGTAGGACAACTCATTACAGTTAATATATGATGTCCTGGCACTGCACATGAATCCTTGTTTGATGGATAATAATATGCACTTGATCCTGATGACCCAGAGGGATGGAGAAAGTTCACAGTGAAATCATCAAACTCTTCACAATATTCCTCCACAATTCCATACCAAACTTGCATGTCATAAATGCAGCCAACATACTCTCCTGGTTTGACACATTTTATGTTACCAAGCATTGCAGGTTCATTAGTAAAATGACTTTTCCTTATTCTTTTCTCCAATGCCACTTGAAATGGGATACACCATCAGTTCTTCCTTGTTTAGGGGAACAAATCTATGATATTTCTGAGTTCCAGGAATAGCCCTACTATCCTTGAATCGATGTTCCAACCGTTCTTCTGCATCTTTCAAATCAGCTGTAGTTACAAAGAAAAAATTTATCTTCTTGCTCAAGTTTTCTTCACAAAATTGAAACATGTGTTCTGGTGTAAGAATTTGCCTCTCTGTAGTTCTCTGCAAACTGGCACGAGCAGTAGCTCTTTTCACTGTTCCTCCAATCCCATCACATGCATTTTTGCCATGGGATGTAGCAAAGAAGTGCCATTCACAAGACAGACCAAAATCCTCTTCATGGTAACAGAGATTTGTGAAGTTGTATCTGTTCTTATATTGGCCAGCACATCCATCTGAGAAATAGTGCACCTTCTTCAATTGTGGGCATCTGAATTTAACATATGTCATAAGCTTCAATATGAATGAGTAAACCATTATAGTGTTGTGTTTTAGTGATGCAGATAAGAAACAGACACTAAAATGGCTAAGTTCCTGGTCTGCAGATGATCTATAATAGATGACAAAAGGGTGAACTGTACACTGTGAATTGTCCCAGTGAAACCCTTGGGCAGCATCCTGGACAATGAAAGAATAATTCTCAGAGAAATCACCTACTATAACTACCTCGCTCTGAGGTGGTAGTGTGTTTCTTTCAACTGCTTGAAGTACTGTGATTGTTGCTGAGCAACAAAGTGATGACGAACCATGCGGGATATTTTCATGCTTAGGGATGATAAGTATTCATGAAGTGGCTCCACCTTATCAACCATTGTACAACGGTCAACAGTCACCCATTGCTTGTAAGATATTTCATTTGGAGCTGATTTCACACTGTCAAGTAACTCAAGAAAATCCAGGACACCCTCTTCTCTTGGGCAATCATTGCAAAGTTGCATCATGCAAGTCTCTCTTTCTGTACTGCAGACACTGTAATCCATAAGATCCTTGTATGAAAGACCTCTTTCTCCCAATGCAGCCAGCTGCAATTTTGGATTTTGATGGTATGTGCAACACAGACAGAATGAGTCCCACCACTACCGGCAAGCACACAATATGATGGCCGTAATTTTGCAAATGTGGAAAATCCTATTTTGGGATTCTTTTCATCTTTTTATATAGTTCAAACATCTCTCTTAAATTCCCGAGGACCAATCGTTTTTGCACCTTCTTGCACCTTCAGCACTGATAACTTTCACGCAATCCTTTTGGCCAGGACACATACGACTAACCTCTTCTGACTCATAGAATCTTCTAACTATATCTTTGTGTTCTTCAGATATCACTTTCCTTTGCTCATTAGTGGAATCTTCGGAAGGATTCCATGTTCTGATTTAAGTGAACAGCTTCTTTTCACCATGTATGTTGTAGTTTGAAAGAAACTAGCTGTTTTTCAATTGTGTATGGTGAGTGTGTCAATATTTGTAGTTTGTGATGGTGACATTGCTCTCCAGGAATGACTGTTTCAATTCATTCATTAATTTGTCTAGATGTTTTTCAGATTTAGTTTCAGGTTTTGAAGTATCACTTACCTCCTCGGTAATTTGAAACACCATAACTGAGTTCTAGCCTCTCCTTCAGGTGTTTCTGAGCAGATGATAGCTTACCACGAGCCTTGCGCTTTTTCTGGCTTAATGACAGCCCTTCTGAAAGAACAGAAAAAAAGGTTTCACACACCTGAATATTAGTAATTAAATATTAATTATAGTACCTTAAATGCTATATAATTGGCTATATAGTAGATCAACAGACCTTGTAGTAAAGTATAAGTTATTATATTAATTTATTACTTACTTTTTTTAACTGGTGTTTGGTCCAGAAATGCTAGAACTGGTTCAACTGAAGTTGAAGGATTTTCCTTTATCAAGCAATCACTGTCATTGTCCAGATCTTGAATTGAAGAGATGTTACTCAAGCCACTGATAGTAGATGATTCATTTGAATCCTGCTCAGACTCGTTGTTTTCAGTGGTACTAAGTATAGTGGGGTTTTTCATTATCAGTGTCCAGCAGTTCACACAACAATGAGTCTTTTTTCACTCTTCCAGCACATTTTTCAACAAGTACATCAGTCACTTTTCTAAGATTGATTGTTATGCGTTTCTTCTTGTGTTTTTGAATAGGGTCCTGGCAGTATTTCAAGTGCCGAACCATTGTATTTTGATCTGTAAAGATATAGGATTTACAATTAGGTAATATATATTTTTTAGAAAAATATATAGCTATACACACTTAATATTTTAGGCCTTGATAGTCTCTGAGGCTCATTAAAACACCATACCACCAGCCACCCACAGTGCTGCTGGAACTGTACTAACCTGTAGACAAGGAATTTTGCAACTATCTGTGTTGATTCTGCACTTAGACAAGTAGCAACATGTTTCAACAGGTTTGTTTAGGCTACATGTGAGCTTAGTCTTCCCCTTTCACTATTATAACTATTATTGCCAGTGTAGATTAGCAGTGAAATACAATTTTTATTAAATTCTTGGAGCTTGAGGTCAAATTGATAGCTAAGATATAAAAATTCCTTGAAATGACAAGCAATTTATAAATATGGTGTTCACTTATAAGTTAGTTACATGAAAAGTACCAATATAAACAAACTTTTTATGATTGTTTCTATTATTAGAACTCTGACTTTGTTTTTTATATCTATAAAAAATGTAATTTTAATTTCTATAGGTCAAATTATGAGCTTAAGTGTGAAAAAATAGGTAGAATTGACGCACAACTTATGAATATGGTGTTCACTTATATGTTAGTTACATGAAAAATACTAACATAAACAAACTTTTTTTGCTGATTCTAATAGCCAATGCCTATGCCTTCATTTTTTACATTTAAAAAAAAATTCTCATTTGATACCCCAGAGGTCAAATCGTGACCTCAAATTTTGGTTACAGTGTAACTTTTTTATTTTTCAACCTAGAGTTCTAAACTTGCATATTGGATTCCTTGTCGTTTTCTGATTCTAAATATATATACTTTTATATAATTATGACAATTATACCCAAGTTATGGCTCGCCAAATGTTAGTAACCTCGCGAGTGACCTCAAATTGCCCGAGGTCATATTTCTTGAACCGTTGGTCGGATTGACCTTATAATTTCAGAAATGGATTCAGGGCTCACAAACTCCCTATAAACCAAATTTCAGCAAAATATGAGAGATGAGTGTGTTAATTTCAATTTTTTTTGGTTGATCTGACAGAGAATGACCCATAAACATTCTAACATAAAAGGTTACTTCAATGTTAAAGATTTAACCTATGTATGCTGTTGCGGTGGGGTTATCCAATAAACCAATGAAGTTCCGAGTCAATGTGAACCACCCGACAACATTTTTATTTCATGCAATTTTTGTCTACCGGTACGGGGAGAAGACTTACTTCAAAACCAAACACCCAAAGGCGGCTCGTTGGCTGAGGGAGGACGGGCTTCTAAGAATCCCTGATGCGGTAAACCTTCCCGGAGTCTCGTTGATCCCGACGCGACCCTCCAGGCGTGACCTCGTTATCCTCAGAACAGAGAAACAATGCGATTAGTTAAGTGTCCAATGCCCACCGGACTGACCCAACCTCAGGACCTCCCAATATTCCACGAAAAAGGAAACAAAAATGCTCACCACCTTCCCGATGACAATGCCGTAGCCAAATCAAACTGTAACCTCAACGGGTTGGAAAAACACACTAGAGGAAAAACCATGGACAAACTTTATTGATGGAAAAGGGGAGTTACATTCTATACAACACATGAAAGGGAGGAAAAAGTTAGAAAAGCGGGGGTTAGGCAGGGTGAAGCAAGGACATTAAGGTAAGTGGGCAGACAAGCAATAAGGTATATCTTTCACAAATGTACACGCAGTGTCAATCGCAAGAGCACAATTTCATATATATGTTAACACATGGTCACAGACAACTGGATTTTGGCAAAGCAAGTGATCTATCTTTGCATTACAATGGTCAAGAGAGGCTCCTTTGGGTTACAATCAAGATGAATCAAGAAACAATGAGGAGTTGCGTCCTGATTCCTTATCTTGAAACTTAAATGTCCTTCTTTTAGTTGTTTTTGTTCGCATACAATAATTATACCCTAAATATCCTGACTAGGCTAAATGGAAAGGAGGGCAAGGTGTTATTGATACCTGCCTTAACTGATGTGCAGGTACCACCACTTAAAACTTTCAAAAGGTTCGGGGATGATTGTTCGAGTTCAAGGAGTCAAACGCACTAGATGAATGTCATCTAATTTCTGTCTTTCTTAACTTCTAGCTTCAGCAACCGACATTACACGTATACCCAGTCGCACTGTGCACTTTGTTGGCCTTTTCAGATTTGGCAAGCCTACCCATTTCAGGACTTCTTAAACAAAAAAACCCCTTTTTTGTGGTTTGTTTATCTTTTTAGAACATTAAGCCACAATTCTGACGTTAGATTCTATGGGGCTAGATTTTATGGGGGTTATGGCATTCAAACCTGTATGGGAGAGAAAGGATGAAGGTTAAAACACACAACTACCATGATTGGTTAATCAGTGGTCCCTACTACAATGCAAACAAGGAGAAAATCAAGAGAGATGGTTTAGAAATCTGAAAACCCACCTGAAGAGACATTTAATTAAACTTCAGCATCATCAAAGAGCTGCTGTTTATGAAGTGATGAAAACATCTTCTCAGAACACTACTAAACGCATAGAAGACTTATGTGGCAACATCTTATACTACATAATGAAAACACACTGCATGGGCTCTATATCCAGTACTTCTAGCTGTATTACATAGGTCAGGTTGTGAGGTTGGAAATTTGAATCATAGCACACATGCATGCGAGACAATTTGTGAGCTATTAGATAATCACCTTAAAGAACAAACTGTAAAGTGGTTCTTAGAACAAACTTCAGTAACAATAACAGCTGACATTGGAACAATTTTGGGATTAAGCATGCTAGTTGTATTAGTTATGAGTGAAGAAGATAAGACTGTAAACTTGCTGGGATAAATTTAGTATGCAGCAAATCAGGAGTTTATTTGGCCAATGAAATTTTTGAGTGTTGAAGTCTCCTAATCACTTGAAACTATCTGAAGAAGCAATTAAATCCAAGGTATCTGGAATGGTTGGAGATGGGGCTTTTTGTAAGGACAATGAGCCATTTAAAAACGAAATGAAAAAGTTGTTTGGAGAAAATTTCAAATTTCGATGGGACTTAATGCATTGTGAACAGAGCCCACGTTGATGCATTGAAAAAATTTGTAAACTAAGTGAGCTTTTAGACTTTATTCAGAATCACTCTTCAAATCTGAGATCAGGCCTTGACTATACCAATATGGTTCTTGACAATATCATTGGTTTTAAGAGACCAAAACTCAAATCTGATACTCGCATGGTTAATTATGAATTTGATCAATTTGACAGATTTGTGGAAAATTGTGTGTTTTTTGATCATCCACAAGAGAAAGAAATTAGTGCCAAGTTCTATGTATTGATTTCCTATGTAACAAAGATTATGTTGCAAGTAGCTCAAAAAACCACAGTTAGTGCAGAATTTGTAGAAAATATATTATAAAGAAGGAGGGAAAACTGTTATGTTAAGAGTGATGGAAACAATTTCCAAATTAGCTAATGGAGGAAATGCAAATGATGTAGTTTCTGAATTTAAGCACGATACCACAGGGCAGCAAAAGGAACTAACAGCTGAGGATTACATCCTAAATGAAGTTTACAAATACATCAAGCAACGTTCTGATTACTACCAGGTTGCTGAAGTTGCTAGACCATCCAGAACCAGATCTGAAAGTAGTTTTACAAAAGACTCAGTGATAAATTGGCTGACAGAATATATAGAACAGCTGTGGAAAGGAATCACAGAGATATTAAAGCATTTTGATAGATGGATCAACTGCCTTGAGTGAAGCACCAGCTGAAGGGACATTCTCCATTCTTGGTTACATTGTTGAACACAAAGGATCCATTAAGCCATCTCATTTGACTAAGCTGTGCAGAATTGTGAAGGAGGGTCCAGCTCCAGGCACTAGATCTGCTGTAATGATCACACAGAAAGCCATTGATCAGTGGCCAAGCATACATGGTGGTAAATTCACAACAAATGCCTACATGTAAGGTCTAACATCGTCCACTGTTGCTGCTGCAATGAATAAATAAACTTAAGGTGAGTTATAAACTGTACATTATTGTATTATTATGTTTAGCTAAAACAATTTGTAATTGGTATGTCGTCAATTCAAGAGTTTACTATCATTAACCTATCTAGTGGTGTAAGGGGGAAAAAAAGTAAATTCAGAGCTGTGCTCCAGTAAATTTTTTCAAATCTGGAGTCATGAACAAATATATATATATACAGGGCATCCCAAAAAAATGTATACACACTTTAAATAATTATAAAGGCAGTGTTTATTAAAATACATTTCATTTTCAAAATGTAATAGAATCTACAGACATTATTTAATTGTTTTGTCAATGCCTGTTTTCAAACTGATGTCCGTTCTGGTCCAGGCACTGCTGATAACGCTAAGCAATGGAATCGCAAACATCACGAAACATTTTGTTTGGTATTTGTGTGCATTCTCGTTCAATGGCTGCTCTCAATTCAGCGACTGTTGCAGGTTTTATAGCATAGACTTTGTCTTTTAAGTATCCCCATAAAAAAAGTCTAGTGGTGTGAGGTCTGGTGAACGCGGAGGGTATTCTACGAAACCCCTTCGTCCAATCCACATCCACATCGTGCCAAGTACCACTCTCAATACTCCACTCTTCGGTCCGGATCATCTTCATTAATAGCATGGACTAATCTTGGAATGTAACTTTTCCATTGACAGCGCTTCAAAATGCGTTGGACAGACGATTCTGAAATTCCTACCTCACAACTCGCTTGCCACACAGATTTTCTTGGACTTTGGTGATACGTTTCCAGTACTCTTTCTTGCTTTGTGGGGCTTGTCGATGTCCGTGGTCTTCCGGAACGCTTCTTGTGGACATTCTGAACAGTTCCATCGGCTTCAAACTTATCTCTAATTCGAGTGATGGTAAGTCGCGTTGGTGGATCTGTTTGAAACTCCCTCCTAAACTGTCTTTGCACTTCAACTGCATTTTCACACTTCCAGTAGCATTTTAGAATGAATTTCCTTTGTTCAAAGCTTAGTCTGACTGCCATTATTAATTCTAATGGGTTTAACTTGGAAAGAAAGAAACATCAATTGAGCTATCAGCTGTTAAAGTGTGTATACATTTTTTTGGGACGCCCTGTGTGTGTATATATATACACAGTCGACCCTCGACTTACGTAATTAATCCATTCTGAGATGAGTTACTTAACTCGAAAATGACATAAGTCAAACCCCAAAATACATGTAAATCGGGTAATCCATTCCAGGACCCCAAAAAAGTATTGAAAATACAGTGGACTCCCGATTTGAGTACGTAATCCATTCCAGCATGGTATACTCAATTTGAAATGTACTCAAATCGAACTTAATAACCTATGGGAATTAATTAATTCGTTCCAAAACCCAAAAATTTCACCCCACCCCTACTTTTTCTATAGAAATTGGCCCACGAAATTTAGTAATTGTATTAAAAATAGACAGAATAGAATACAAAATACATACTGTACAATATAGACAAAATAGAATAATCCTGTAGTAGTCTTGCTTGATGTGCTGGAAGTTCCAGATGAGGAATGGAGGGGAGGAATTATTGCTTGGAGGGAGAGTCTCCTTCCATGATGATGTCTGGTAACTCATCAGGGCTAGGCATTCTTAGGCCCACAGCCAATGACATGGAAGAGGTAGAGGGTTGGGGACTTGAGGGCTTGAAATAAGCATCAATTTTCTGTTGCTTCTGCCTGTTTGCTATGAGTGACTTAAAGTAGCTCATGACCTTGTCCTCAAACAAGCCGGCTGGCGTACTCAAATTGAGTTTTCTACTCAATAGGAGCCTATGGACGAGCGTACTCAAATCGGGGGTCCACTGTAATAAAATAATTACATTTTTTGATAAAAACAGAGTATATAAACAGAATTATAATGGTAATTAATAATTATTATTAAGAAACCCCATCTGTAAAAGAAAATACATATTAAAAATTAATAATAAAAAATTAATTTAGACTTACAGGGTGTACATAAAGTCAGGATCTATTTTTGTGAAGCACTTGGAAATTATATGGAATTCAATCATAAAATGATAGTGGTAACATTTATTAAATAATTAAGAGTAGGATTCAACGTGATGCCCATCAGTATCCCTGAGCCAAAGTTTATTTTCATACATAAACCCACAAAAGAGCCTGTTTCAATTTTGCGTTGAGAGTGAGTATTATGTTCTTGAACTGAAGCAGAAACTCTAATGAGCTCTCTTATTTCGACTGACTGTGCACTCTGAGAGAGTGGATAAACCTTCAACGAATTCTTTGAAATTGGGATGAAGCAATGTAATTGTTGAGTACCTTTGATAGAAGTAATAGGTTCACTCAGACATTTTTGCAAAGGAAGCTCTACATCTACAACTTCGTAGAAGCCTTTATCTGTTTTTGTCCTGGCTTCAATCCAGCTGTAAAACAAATTCATAAATTTAGGTTGCGTGAAATAATCAAATATCAAATATTTTGTATATGTATTCAAGTGCTGATGCTAATATTTAAAAACAGAAAACTACGAATTTGGCATTAAGAAACAAATGTCCTGAACAGAGTCTCTATTGTTTTATTACCTGTTTTAATAGGGCTTTCATCAAATAAAGGTAAAATATTGTCGCTGAGCAAATCTTTATTGAATTGCCTGTCTTGAACGACAAATTCTTCCAATGGTGGTGGATTTGTGGAATCGCTACTGCTTCGCTCCATAGATTCGTTAAGTATGTCTGGCGCAGGTTCCGGCTCTGGATGAACGTTGCACATGTTCTAATACAATTGGCTTCTTTTTAATTGTGACATAGCAATTGCTGCATAGTAATTGATTTTCTTCCAAAATTCCATAGCTTGCAGCTGCCATGGCAGAGTTTACTTTTTTGATGTTACAGAAAATTATTCTTGAGTGTTTTTTCATAGGATCGCAACAAAATTTTGTGTTTTGAGGCATTTTAAGGGTTAGGTAAATTTATGTATACTAGAAAATTAGGTATACTGTATACTGAAAATCTGGAGAGAAAGCAAAAAATTATTAAAATTTGGAGGATTTTTTTTTGTAATTTTTTTTCATAATAATCGTC